>WWET01000063.1:441715-460959 GCA_011038615.1 Limnodynastes dumerilii | reverse complement strand
AGAAGTAACAGTAATACAGGGAGCGAGTACTTTAGTTAAATAAAAGATATATATATGTATCTGGATGCAGTCCCTCAGTAAGGCAATGTTAGGATGAATTATTAGCACTGTAAAACTCTTTGATCATTCTGACATCAGGCTAACCCTTCAATGAATCACTTATCCCTAATGCAAAAGTGTAGTTTTATATTGCCTCCTACAGTGCTTCTAAAAGGCAGTCTTTTTATGAGGACACCATTATTTTATGTAACAAACTATTTTATCGTAAGTTACCTTGACAAGCCATTTTAGAAGAGCACAGTATTTTTCTACATTTAATTGCACGTTATATATTAGAAACAAGTGTGTGTGAACAAGCGATTCCCTGGAACAGTTCTATCTATCATGCTTTGCTTCTTTGTGAATATAATCAAGTGAATACCTTTCGGCAGACAGAAGATGCTGTTGCATGTGATAAACAAGGAGCACAGAGCCATGAATCACTATATATTTTACAGATATATGTCTGTATAAAGGCAGATATAACTGTATTTACATTTCAGAACTTCAGCTGTGTCCTTGGTTATAGAGGAAACAGACCATTACAAATATGTATTATTCAAATAATGGGCTGTATTCAGAGATCCGTTTTTTAAAAGTACGCAATTATACGCACGCATGTAGCAAGGCAACACCCACCAAAGCTGGCGACACACCTATACAATCACACTAGACGCGATGGATTTTACAATTTCATTGGCGATTGCAAATCCTGATGACCATGGTGATGTGCATGTACACACTGTTCCTATTTAACTACTGATCTGAGACTTGATCTGCTCAAAAATATGTTGTGACTCGATATGGTCATATAATTTTAATAATTTGATTAGTAGGGTGAGGTAAACATACTCTTAATACATGTTTATATGCAGATGTTGCAAATAATTCATACATACTGCACTTAAGAACTTAGGACCAGATCCAGATCACCTTACAACAGGGAATGAATGAATATCTGCCAACGCACATGCATGTAGTTCCATACGCCTGTAGATCCTTCCAACAGGCTGTTGCATCCCCTCCGCCCTCCTTAACTCCATAATGTGGAGGCGGGGGGAGGGGCATTTCATAACCCAGTCCACATGAGAGAGGGGAGGGGCAGGGCAGTTCACTGCTCTCTTGCCTGCAGACTGCCAGACCACCGTGCATGTGGTAAGTGCTCTGAGGTCAGGATTTGGTCCTTAGATTTTGTTTACAGCAATGACGTCCAGTCAGACGCATTTTACCCTATCCAGACTTAAGAGCAATGAAGCTTCAGAAAGAGGTAATCGGTTGTATTCACAACTGGATGTGCCATGGCAGAAAAGCATCTTTACACATACGAGCAAATATGTACAATATAAACATATGAAACAAGTATTAATATTCCCGGCCCCGGAGAGTGTAGTCTGGGCGTCACCAGGAAACTATTTACAGCCGGTGGGTGGAATGTTAGCAGCGTAGTGGGTCTGAGCCATCTCCCATCTCACTCCCATTTGTAGATTTTCACCATGTATGCTCATCCAAACTTCTGTACTGCCATTCTATGTTTGCATGAGTAGAAAAAGTTACAGTACTTAGCGGAAGTCCATTGGTGCGAGGGGACTGGTAATTGGAGCAATTGCGAATCCTAAGCATCCATAATGCTAAGTTAGGTCCAGTTCATGGTTTCATGGAAAGTGTGGTTTGCTGGTGCGATGTGTCATTTTTCAACACATTGTTTCTGGCAGTGGAGGAGCAACAGCAGTTATTTTGAAACTGCTGTAAAGAAGACAACAAGGACCCCGCAACCATTCAAGATTGAAATGCTGCAACAGCGACAGGTAAGATTTTTTGCCTAACCCTTACCCTAACCCTCCGCTTCTATTAGCCCAACCCTATCCCTCCATCTCCTGCAGCCTAACCCTAACCTTAACTCTCCATCTCCCACAGCCTAACCCTAACCTTACACTACTATGAAGCTGTCCCTACAGGCTGCCGCAGTCCATCCTTGTTTCCCCAGCGTCAGAAAGAAAACATTTCTCTATAGGGAACAGGTACTTTGGCAAAATAGGGCCTTTCACTATAAGTCCCCGTTCCCAATAGGTAAAACCACAATGTAAATAATTTTGACACTGATACAGCCGCAATTTAGGTATTGTCCGTACCAGTGTTGAAATAGGGCCTATATTACTGACAACTGCATCAAACCATGGATAATATGCCAGCACCTGATCCCAGTGATGTTATAACTGAACTACTATGAGGCAAGTGAAATATAAGGAATTCATTCTGCATTTTGTGTTTTTTGCCTTGTTTGATTGAAAATTGTGCAAATAAACATGAGAACTGTATTATAGATCGTCTATGTATCTATGCCAACATTCCTGACTGTATGCAAACCTCTTTTGTGTGCCTTGCAGCAAAGTCAGTGATATCCATCACCAAACCTCACCCCCATGGCACAATACTGTGATCCCCAGGGGCAGAGCTTGCTGATGTAATTCCATGCACAACCTGTTACCTCTTGGCTCCACCCTCTGCTTAACAATGCTGGGGATCACAGGCTTTATGATAACCAGTATCACATTCCCTGGAGTCTGTTGGATGGACCCACCTGGGTGGGAAGAAGAAAAAAATATGCTGGCAGGTGTAATTGGTGCAGTCTTTTTCAAGTCAGCAGAAACTATAGTAATAATAATTATTTAATAAATTGTCTCAGGTTCAAGTCTATAGTTGCTGGTTACTTTAACTCCACTTTTCTCATCCCCCTGAGCTGCTTGGTTAGGGGGAGAGGGATGTCTTTTTATTTAATTTTTTAAATTACACATCAGCTGTGGAATACACAGACTTAGGGCCGGATCCAGACCTTACGCAAGGTGCGTAAGTGGCCAAATTTGACTGGAGGACACATGCACCCTCCAGATGTTACACTAGGGTTACGATAGTAATAGCATAGCAAGATTTTTACGGAACTCAGTTCCGTACGAGTCATTTAAGAACAAATGGGCTGTGCTTTCCCTCTTTAGAGGACGGGGTTAAGGGGGCTCCCACACTTGTACAGATCAGCGGTCATATGACATAAGTTAGGCATAAAGCTTGCACGAGAGAGGGGGTGACGGGGGTGTCCACTCCCCCCTCTCTCTTGGACGGACAGACCCCTGCACGTATGGAAAGCATGCGGGGGTCTGGTTTCGGTCCTTAGTTTTGACAACTTGTTTCACACTGAAAAGAAACTTCAAATAACTGTACTTTATGGTGGGAAAAAGTGCCACACTGCAATCTTCAAACTGATTAAACTTAATATTCCACTAAATTCCACTAATACATGTGACTTTAAAGTTCAGAGTTGTATCAGCAATCACTTACTTTAAACACGTAGAAAAGAAAAGGGACCTTCAGGAATCTACACAGACACTTAATGGTCTGGATTCTAGTCATGTGTTTCTATCAGTGAGTAAATAGTGCTTATGACAACTGCTGAACACTCTTCCAGAAATGTTATATGGTCGAAAGTCATTATTTACCAAACTGAAAACTGATGTGACTTTTCTCTAGAATAAATAGAAGGTCTGCTCCCCCAGTACTCAATGTGAATTATAGAAGCAGAAACCAGATTGTCTAGAGAGATATCCACAATGAGCAACCAGTCTTGTAAATTTGAAGCCACAACAGACATGAAAGAAGCCGAACACATGGTGTCTAGGGGACATGAAAGAAGAGGCGCTATAATGAAACAAGTATGTGCCAGTGAAATTACTATACCGCCCCTCTCCAGGAGAAGTGAGCAATACAATGTTCTGCTTGTGCTAAGTAATAAGCAACCCCGAGGATAAGACAAAATGCACAATGATGAAAAAATGGCTCTCTTGTGGTTTTTGAATAGGACAATGAGTCACAAAAATTACTTGTGTATATTTTTCCATATATAAAATGTCAAACATGTAAAATAATAGGTTGCAAACTCTGAATGTAAATTGTGCCTGGGAGCATTATTGAAGTTCAGAAATGTTTAATTAACCTTGTCAATCTGCAGAGGTGGTTTTATGTTGAAAGGTTGGAAGATGGTCTTTATATACATAGACATTATTTTAAATAATTTCCTTACCCAAATCCACCGCCTATGTGCAATCAAAAATTCTTGTGACCATAATGTGAAATAATGTCTGGTTTGCTGGGAACATCACCTATTATTTTGTATAAGGTGAGTTCCATTTACATTCACACTGGGAAATATTTTAAGCTTTTGTCTTATGCTAAGGGAAAGTTTGTGAATATGTTTTAAATACAACATTTATATAAAAAAAAAAGTATAACCTTTCTATCCAATGGCATACACCTTTAGAAACACCACTAACATTCAAAGCATTTGATATCTCAGAAATGAACTGTGGTTTCATAGATTTGATTAATCACAATGGGGAGACAGAAGGTGGATGGTAACATAGTGTGGGATGAGAGTTTACTAGCATTTTAAGAACAAATTGCATGGTGCCCACTGATCCTGCCCAAGATCACCTCATAGGGGATAACTCTAGGGGCAGATGCCAGTGAGGTAGGTCAGCCAGTGGAGAAGGTCAGTCAGTGAGGTAGGTCAGCCAGTGAGGTAGGTCAGCCAGTGGGGCTGATTCAAATTTTGGATCAAAAAACAAAACAGGAGTGAATTACTGTTTCCAACAGATGAAATATGACTCCCCTGCAATCAACATGGTTTAGTCCAGGAGTAACTTTCCTCTCTTATTTTCAAGCTCCTTCTTAAGTCTGAATCAAGCCCGGGAAGTTAAGGAAATGTCTCCAAATAAAGCAACTGGCATCTGGGAAAACTTGTGTAAGTACACATACATCATATTGTGTTATATGGGAGCTGGCATTGCTGGGATTCTCTTTTTTTGGGTGTGATTATATGGCTACCAAAATGTTATCTTAAAAATGGTCCTAATACAGGGGTTCCCAGTTAGATTTACTATATATTCCTATAGCTTAATATTTGTCATCCAATTAAATATAGAACTATTACAATAGTTATAGCATAAAAGCTTTGGTATTATAACTACATTTGTTATAGTTTATCAGTCTTGTACAATTGTATAGTAGTCAGTAGTCTCAAAATATAAGTGCTTTATACTATGATTGTTTAATACTATGGACCAGATCCAAACTCTGAAAATAAGAGCAAATCAGATGGAAAGTTACACCTGGGCAAAAACATGTTGAATTTCGGGGGGAGGTAAATTTAAACTGTTGCAAACTATGGCCCTGATTGTGACTTTGGAATAAGAGAGGAAAGTTACACCTAATCTATGTTGATTACAGTGCAGTAAATTTAATCTGTTGTAAACAGATAGTTGAGCAGTGATATTTCCCAGCCCAAGTGTAAATAACAGTGTAAAAGTGAAGCTGCTCAGTGTCTGTGTGCAGTTAGCAAAAGCAAAGTATTCTCTCTGCATGGAAAGAATAAAACTAATTTGACTCCCCCTGAAATCATGGTTTTGTGATCCATGCGACCACTGATCTCAGCGTGTGTGGGATACCCCTCCCCCACTGTACAATTACCATGCTTCCCCCCACCCACTAGGAAATGGGCTCGTACGGTACTAAGTTGCATATGATGCTTGCTACGCTAGTGTTACTTTCGTAACACTTGCATAACATCTGCATGCGCCGTCCTGTCAAATCAAGCCGCTAACGCACTTTGCGTTCGTAAGTGGCTGGCTCACGCAAGTCTGTATCCGGCCCTTATTTTCTAACTGACTCTGGTCCAGTATTAGTGTTGAGAGTGGATGATTCCAGTGGAGCTGGTCAGTACATACCCCCTGCACCCCCCTCACATGTATGAGCCTAACGAATGTAGAACCCTACATAAGTATCCGCATGGTTAATGCCCATGTATGCAATGCAGGCTTGGGAAAGCCCTTACTGGACGATTTGCATTCCAATCCCCACTGACCATATGTATGAAGAACGCACGGCAAGTGTGCCCGTCCTGCTGACAGAGAGTGACTTCCACTGTGGAACTCAGCGTCGGTCAGCTGTGTTCTGATATGGAAGTCACTGTACTGTACATGCGCAATATGAATTTGCAGCACACCGCATAGGTAAGTCAACTGGCATCTGAGCCCGGTCCATGTTTACAGGAGAACTAAATCTTTTGACCAACGTTTGTACAATGACCCATCTTGCAAACACAATGAAATAACCATGAAAGGTAAATGCTCTGTATGAACATTAGTTGGGGATTAAATGATTTCTGAATAATGTGTATTGCTATGTGTATGTAATAGGAGTTAGTCTGGTGCCATATAGAATAACATTCAGTTTCATACACTTAGCATTTGTTAGTATACTGGTTTTGTGACAACATGATATACAGCCAGAGCCAGATTTAAAACACATGGGGCCCTAGGCAAGATGCCAGTTTGGGGCCCACAAGGGGTTGCTGATAGCCAGTGGTAGGAGCAGCCGCCTATACTGATGTGGCTGCTTGAGCTATGACATTTGACACATGCAGGCACAGGCAATATTGATGAGCCTGCATATCGGAAATGACAGCTCTCATTTGATAAGGCCACAAACGTGATTAACAGTGTTAAATCCCGGGCAGCCTCAGGCCTCTGGGGCTTGCCAGGCCCTAGGCTGGTGCCTAGATTGACTTGTGGGTAATCCGGCCCTGTATACAGCCAACATTTTAAGGTTGTGTTTCTTTTAACCTCTTTTTACAAACATGTAATTCCAGTAACCTTGATTAATAATTAGTGAAGAAAAGTCTATGATTCACTTGCCCTCTTTTGCTATCAGACACATATAACAGCTCTATATGAAATATCTGCAATTATTAAAGCATTTGACTATTGAATATATTACTTATTTAGAGATGTAACTGGGTTAATGGTCCAGTTGTGATATTAATTCCACTTTTGTTACTATGTTTTATACCTACATATATTTTGTAGCACTACTGGTTAACAGAATAACTATTCATTGGTTTCAGTTATATCTAGGATATTTGTGTTGCAAATGACACATAGCACTGACCAGTTACTTGCTTTTATGTTCTTACTTACACTGTATTGATTAAGGTAGTGTCTGTTTTCTTCCTTTGGGTTAATGTACATGTGCACTTTGTGAACTGTCTAATTTTCTCCTGAAATTCTAGTCTTTGTTTCCTACAAATATACTTTTTAAACATGATAACAGTGTGACCATGAACTGTGCTTGGTTTGACATGTCCTGCAGCAGATTTCTACCTGTCAGTACATTCTTGGCCCAGCTTCAGCACCCCAGACATGAATAAAAGATTTCACTATTCTGGTATTCTATACAGAACATGACAACTGTGTTTAAGTGTTTTTAAGACTTAGTTATAGGATTCATTTAACTGTATGCGTTTTTCTTCCTAACTCTGTGCATATGCAAGTAGCTCATAGGATGAGAAAATGAGCATTGGTTTTAGATTGAATAATATGAGAATATACCATGAATTGGTTTTAATTTTTTTTATTTTCCCTGCCCCCATTAAGGTAAGCAGTATGCCATCTCCTACTCATTTACTAATACCCATATAATGTAGGGGACTCTACAGCTAGTCTACAAAAAGAGGGATCTCCTTTTTTTTTTGTTTGGCACAATTTCCTTTTGCAATGCTCCCACTTTCACTTGTGGATATGTCACACATTAAAGTGTCATTAAACGATCTGTGTGTCACCAGTGTCTTCCATGTTATGTGAAGCCTCCATTTGTAAAGGCAAAAGATCCTGTGGTATCAATCACCTGATGTTTCTTTAGCAAAACAGTACCAGAAAACCTGACACACTTCAGGGTTACAAGGAAGGGGGCGGTCTCACTAAACATCAACAGGAACAGCCATCTCTTCAGCTCATACTTGATATCTTACAGATTTTCCTGGATGCTATCGAAGTTAAGTTACAGATTCCAGACTCCTGGGACAGTAAGCCACCTTCCTGTAGTTGGTAGCCACCTTCCATAGTGGGGCTTGATGATACACCACATTACATGTCATCCAGATTCATGGAGGCTGTCAGCTGTATCTCAATTCCAAGATCTCCCAGAGGAAAGATAAAAGCCTAAGCTCTATAGTAATTTAAAACCAAAAATGTAAAGAAATCGTTTTTTAGAGAAATCTGTAAGCAACTATTGTACACAACTATAACAAAAACATTGGGCAATAAAAGAAGGAAAGGGTTGACAGCAGTGAATGAAAGATCCAAGGGCTGCATTCTGCCTGAGGCAGCGCCTAGCTGGTAATTTTCAGCCAGGTGAATAAATCTACCAAGTCAGGGTATTAGAAATATGGCAGTGATGCCTCACCCAGACCAGTAGAGATGCCCCTGCCACCCAGCCCAGACAACTCTGATACCCAGGGTGCTGACCATCATTTAGTTAGAAAAGTTTGAGGTTCACTGAAGCACTTTGTGCATGCTACACACATTACACTTTGTGCATGCTACACACATTACACTTTGTGCATGGTACACACATTACACTTTGTGCATGCTACACACATTACACTTTGTGCATGTTACACACATTACACTTTGTGCAGGTTACACACATTACACTTTGTGCATGTTACACACATTACACTTTGTGCATGCTACACACATTACACTTTATGTGTGATGTAAAATGAATATACTATATATTGTAACTTTTCCTCAAAAACAAAGCCTGCATAAAAGGCAATAAGAGCCTGCTGGAAAATAAAAGTCCTATGGGGTATATTTACATTTCTATGTCTTCTTATTATGTTGCCTCATTTATTGAAAAAAATGCTACTGATTTTAAGAATTTAACTATGCTGAACGTTATACCCCACATCGAACAGTAGATGGCGCATCTACTGTACAGTAAAAAGAATGTATCCCCGTCACTAGCATCCCACAGCCGGAGCTCATTTCACTCAGGGCGAGAGAGGAGCTGTACTGTATCCCGAGCCCACTGCATACAAGTATCCCATGCTGGCAAGACCCTTGTTCCTGCTGCCTGTCTCCTGCACCTGTTCTGCCAGCCAGGTGCCCTGGCATGTGTTGACCTGTAAGCAGGATCTAAGTGGGTACAGCACGCACTGAGACTGGACACATGGCAGGCTTGGAGTTTTGTATGGCTGTGATCATAGCATCGGTGTTTGTGGCAACCACTAATGGGCAGCTTAACTGCAAAGAAGTGCATGCCAGTTTCAATACGCTGCAGCCAGGAGTAAAATGGGTCCCAGAATCACCTGTGTCAGGTAAGCCTGAACATCGTTCATTGGTAGTTTTGAGGATGATTCATTCATTAGTTTTTATTGAATTGATTTTAGAATTGTAACCACGCTGGAAACAAACCTGTGGCTCTTTAATACCAGTGGCTAGCAGTACATGCTGAGGCTTGTAGTCCCACAGCATCCAGATTGGCCACGATCTGTGAAATTCATTTTATAAACTTATGTAAATTTCTTTTTTCCCTTCCATTTATGCCCCCTCTCTTGCAAATGACAGAGAGAGGCAGTAAAATTCAGTTTAATTTATTCTATTTTACTGACAGTATTTATTTTACTATTCTTTTTTAGCATAAAAATAATCTTCAAACAGATAACAAAATATTAGAAAAAGATGAAAACGTCAAAGGACTGATTTATTTGTTTAATTAATAAGAAAGGGTAAAACATTTTTAATACTCCCAAAATTTATTGTATGGATAACCTTTTCATGGCCATATATATTGTTTCCTTAGTAACAGAATGAAACACACTTCTATTCTCCATCGCTACATGCAGAGTAGGCTGTAAGCTCTTGGGTTCATAAGGTTAAATTACATTATTTGTCATACTTCTCGTAACATTGTGCTATTGTATTCTTATTTCAATCTAGTGAACTATAAAAGGGAATTTTCTACATCACAATTACTTCTATTAGTGAAATATACAGATATGGGGTTATTGTATAGGACAGGGGTTCTCAACCACTGGTGCTAGTATCACTGGAGGCATAACTGTCAGGGGGTATTCAGGGCAACTGGGCAAGGTTGTAAGGAGGCATGATACAGAATGTCCGAGATATAATTAATAAAATATCTTAGGGGTAAATGGCTTTTGTAGAAAATTAACTTTAAAATCTCTGTAAAAATATGTAAAGAATAAAAATTACCCTGAAGATATATTTATGGGTTGTGGGTATGTGTCTACATGATATGCAAAGTGATACTTGACATGATTCCATAGTGGGTAAGTGGAACCTGACATGATTCTATAGTGGGCAGCTGGTACTCCCCCAAAAAAGGTTGCGAACCACTGGTATAGTGCATAATGAATATAATAATGTGTATAATTAATAATAATATGTATACACCTTGTAATAGGATGCGTTAATTAAAATGAGATTAGATTAGAATTATATTTTTATTCCATTGTCAAAATGTTATATTTTGGGGGATTTTGTGTGAAAAATACAAAAATTATTTCTATCAGATTGAAAAATTTGGGGGAATTATTTATGAAACATTTAGACATTCAGAAAAAATAATTGAAAAAGGTGCTTTATTCTAGAATAAAAGCGTTTGTATTGTAGTACTGTTTAGTTTATTGTTTGTATTGGTATGATAAGATTGATAATTCATTGTACAGATGTTTCTGTAACTCTCTCATTGTTTGGCTGAAGTTAGTAAATAAGTCATCACATCATCCAGGCAGCTACACATTTGAAAGCTGGAGCATTGAAGTAGCATCCAAGTACTTAAAATGACAAAAAGAGAACAATAATACCTATGTTAATGGATATAGATTTCACTTAATAATTATATGAAGTAATTTATTTTACATAGTATGCTATTAAAATCACAAAAAAATATATACTACTCGTGTATATTTATAATACTAATAACAACAACAAGAACTAATATAATATGACGGAGATGCCCTATGTCTCCACTCTAGTCTCTCCTGCTCTATCCATGTCCAGGCAAGTTAGTTGCCGTTAATGCGGGGTTTGAGCTGTCTATAGGAGCTGGTTAATATCTATTGCATCCAGTAGGAGCATGTTGTTGGGTCTAGAAAGTCACTCCAACCAGAACTTATTTCCCCCCAAAATGAGGAGGTGTTTCCTGACAGAATGAAGCATACACAGAGATATGGACAGTGAGATCATGGGTGCACAAATATTAGACTGACACACAACTGTGGGGGGGGTCACACATAGTAAGTGATAGGGAGGGAAATATGCAAGAGCAAACATGGATAGTGCTATGGTTGTTCCTAGGCACAGTACATGGTTTAATAGTGTACCACTGCCATGGTTGTGCCAGACTTCTGAAGCAAGTAGTGAAAAGCATCTATACTGGAGACATGGATCTTGCATTGCACAAGGCAGGAAATCTGCTGTACAAACTGCTATTGTGTGATTCAGACCTAAAGAAGCCTGTGCAATGTACCTTGCTTAATGCATACTGACATTTTGACTTTAGTTGACAGTCATTGACTGATATTGACTTACGGACTGGTAGTTAACATTACACCAAATTTTTATTTCTCAGTTAAAATCTGACTTCTTACTGACATTACCAGTCCATAGACCAAACAACAAATACTTTCATTTGTGAATATTTTTTTTACATTATATAAATAAAGAGAGGTAAAAAAAATGTAGTTGCTATCCCTGGTATTTAACAGCAAACTGACTACACATTAAGCTAATAAATACCTATAATTTTATCCTTTTGAAGTGATAATTGCATCCCCTGTAGTACTAACCATACAATTGCCTATTTAGATATATGCCTGATCTTGCACCAAACTCATGTAACGTCTAAGGGGATGAAGGTAAAACACTTTAAAATCAGTTGTCTGACACCTGACTTATGGCTTATGTCTTAAGGAGACTTTGATGTTGTAATACAATATTAAGTAAGTGTAGGTAAATACTGACTGTCATGCATGAATGTAGCTGCATTGGAAATATTTGAATTTGCAAGATCACTTTGTTGAAATTTTTACAGTATAATAACAATTTTATTTGTATAACAATTGTCTTTTTTTTACATGGTCAGGTAAAATAAACTCATTAAACCAAGGCTGTGCAGATGGTTCATTTTGAATAATAATAGTGTGAAGTTACACTATGAGTTCTATGAGATTGAATCAGGACCGGAAATAACAGCAGTTGATCAATATATTCAGCAAGTAATGTCACAGGTTGCTAAGGTTTTGGTTTGCCTCATTGGATTCCTCTTGATTGATATGTGTATGGGAAGAGGTTATTATTGTGTCACAGGTGAATCTGTATATTGGTATCACCGAGTCCAGCTGCCAGGAAAGATGAACTATTTTAGTCCACAGGAGAAGAAACCTTGCTGTAGGCCATGTACACTCAGGAGATGAAATTATGACTTTGTTATTGTGACAATAAACTACATAAAAAATAGATAGCTCATGAGCCGGCCCTCTGGAGACGCCCGTCATTCCTTGCCATCTCCTCAGGTCAAGCGGAAAAGAGATGTGCTGGGTGAATACAGTCAGCACTTGCAGTATCATTTCCTCTAACTACACAAGCGTGTCACTTTTGGGTTTCTATCCTTTGCTAAATGGGTTCCCCAGAGATTTGCCCTCTTGTGCTCCACATTTTTCTCAGAAAGGCCTAGGGCAAAGAAGGCAACCCACTCAAGGGTATGTGTTTTATTTTATCCATGGCAACAGAGTTTTTAATGTAAATTCTTATTATACCTGTTGTTGGGGTGTTCATGGTAAAAATGAGTGAATTCTGTTTGTTTTGTTCTTAATGAGATATTATACTAGTTTTTCACACAATAAGGAAGAAAACATCTGGAGTAATAAACAGAAGATTCTAATAATCGTACAGTCCCCTGAAGTGATGTTCCAGATAGCTTGAGTCAACAACAATAGCGGGAAAAAATGCTAAACACCAGACATATGTGTTATATGCCCGGTATTCTGCATATGGCCCAGCATATTTAGAAAGGGAATCTGGGCCAAATTCACCTAAGGACAGCCTAAATGGCCGCACCCCATCAAATTATGTTGTATGCGTTGGCCTTCTGGTAGACAGATCACACAGTCCCTACTGGGTGGCTATGTCTCTCTCTCCCAATTGGGTTTCATGCACCTGTTTAACATTTACCTAATAAATTGATTGAGCAACTTCCATTCTGGTTTTACTCTATTTAGAAAGGGAATCTGGGCCAAATTCACCTAAGGACAGCCTAAATGGCCACACCCCATCTAATTATGTTGTATGCGTTGGTCTTCTGGTAGACAGATCACACATATCCATTATGTAGCTCAGAATCTGTACTGCTGGGTTCTGTCAGAGAATCTCTCTGTGCCACAGGTGCTTAATGGGAGAAAGCCAATGAGGTGATTCAGAGATTAGGTGTAATTTGGTTGCCAGTTTGCACTTTTAAAAGCGTATCCATTAGTTCTGGTTAGCTCCCATATAGACAAGCGCTGTGGGTGTGACAATGCCATGCAATATGTGCCTGTCTGGTTTGTGAGGGCAAGTCATGGCCTGTTCTGATCACTTCTCAAAAATGAAGCACAATCTAGTTGGATGATCTACATCAGGCGTAAGTAACCCGCGGATCCCCTCCCAGGTATTTTGAAGATGCTGCATGCTTGAAGACATAGCTGATACCTGTCAAAGAATGATGGGAGTTGTAGTTTTACAGCATTTGGAGTGCCAAAGATTTTACTTCACTAGAACTACAGTACTATACGAGGGTTACCGTCTTTTGAAAGCTTCCCCCCGGGAGATACCGGAGGGAAGCATTAGATGCATGCAGGGGGTGGAGCTTAAGGATGTGATTTATGCAAATTGTGTTATTAAGCCCTGCCCTTTGACTAAAATTACTCTTTTTTTGGGTTTAATATTGATGGGGGCGGGGCTTGAGGGCGCAATTTGCGGACCCTAGCAACACTAGAATACTAGTGTTGCTAGTCAGGGGGCAGGACTTGAGGCCAAGGTTTCATGAAAACCTCAAGTTCCCTTCTGGAGACTTGCAGGCTCTCCTGGGATACCGGGAGAATTGCCCAAATTTCGGGAGTATCCCGGTCATTCCGGGAGAGTCAGCAACCCTGTACTATACTCTGGTGAGCCTGGAAGGTCTGCTGGATACTGAAGCATAAACTAAATCTATATCATTATGACAAAATATTAGACTTTTATATAACAAGCTAGTTATCCAGTAAAAATCCTCTTTTCACATTTCTGGCAGTATTTCATTTTTGTTATCAGATGAACTGCGGGGCTGCTGTCTTCCCTATTCATCAGATAAATGTGGATTAGTCATCAAAAACCTTCCAGGTCATGTTACCTTTATAATGAGGTACTCAGAAGAGAGCTGTACATGTAAGCAGGCATTAGTGCTAGTGTATGACTGACTTAAACGTCTCTTAGTATATGTGGAGCTGTCCTTCAGCTGCAGTGCATTACACTTTTTCTTGCCTCTGTTCTCTGAAATCATCTGGTTTTACTTTAGATTTTATGTTGTGCATTAAGACATATGTTCTGTATAAATATCTGGCTGTGCCCTTCCCCGGTGCTCTCTATGTAAAACTTCAGCCACATAATGTGGATGTGGATCTCTAATGCTTTTATATTTCCAGAGAAAAGATCAAAATCACTCTGTGGGTCATAAGTTCAGAGCTTTTTATACTCTTACATGGCAAATACCAAGAGAGGTGTTACCAGTGCACATCTGCATGTTTAATTCATGCGGCTGGCTGCAAGCTTTCCTCTTACAGATGCAATATTACAACTTAGACAAGAATTTTCCACTGAAAGAAGTTTGAATTAAAGGGGAGATGTCCCAAAACAAGTGGAAAACCTTTTTGTTTCAAGGCAGTGGAGTTATGTTCTTTAGACCTGTGCTTTCAGGGGGTGAGACAGGAAACATTTTGTAGGATACCTGGACAGTCAGTATAGTGCCACGATCTGGCAGCTTAAATGGTTTAACCCCTTCTAAAACATTCACTGAAGTGTTATCTGTTGAACAAAAGCTTTGTGAGTGTATTCCTCTATGACCTTTAAAATCCTGTCATTCGTTTCATAGACATGATGATTTTGATTTAAATTTACATAGAAACATAGAAAGTGACGGCAGATAAAAGCCACGTGGCCCATCCAGTCTGCCCAGTTGTTTATTTAAAACTATACTGACCCTGGATCCTATTTACCCTCAATTTAGTTTGATATTTAAGATATCCTTATATTTATCCCAAGCATGTTTAAACTGTTCTACTATGTTACCTCTACACCCTCAGATGGGAGGCTATTCCACTTATCTATCACCCTTTCAGTGAAGTAATTTTTACGCACATTTCCTCTGAGTCTGCCATCCTCCAGTTTATATCCATGTCCTCGTGTTCTATTACACCTCTTTTTTTGAAAAATGCCCCCACCTCTGGCCGGTCACAACCCTTGATACATGTGAAAGCTGCTATCATATCCCCCCTCTCTCTTCTCTGCTCCAAGCTATACATGTTTAGTTCCTCTAGCCTTTCTTGGTATGATTTGTTACAAAGGCCATGGACCATTTTAGTTGCTCTTCTTTGCACAGTCTCTAATGTATTTATGTCTTTCTGGAGATATGGCCTCCAGAACTGAACACAGTATTCTAGGTGAAGTGAATAAATATTGGTACATGATTGCATCCAAAACATCCACTAACATCTTTCAATGTTGAGTCAGGCACAAGCAGATGTTGAGCGTAAAACAATTGATGGAGACCTATGAGTAGTCATCAGGTGACTACAGTAATTTGGCGATAAAGGGCTCTGATATTTGGTTCAAATGATTTTCTTCACAATAAATTGTGAATTTACAACAAATGACTATGTCATATCTCCCAACATTGGTGGCAGTGACGTGTAATTGGCAGGAGGAGACATCCCTTTAAAAGCCCTGATCCACCTCTCCCTAATTTCCTGCACTGTGATTGCTGTGTGTACCAGTGATAGCTGTTCATAGCGCCCATTCACACATATCCCAATTGGGAGAGAGAGACATAGTCCCCCAGTAGGGACTGATCCATCCAAATCAGGTCAGTTGGGATGTAACAGTAACATAGAATATGATGGCACAAAAGAGCTACAAGGCCCATCCAGTCTGCCCAGTTTTTTTAAACTGTTGATTTAGTTTATCATTTTGGATATCCTTTTATTTATGCCAAGTTTGTTTAAATGTTTCTACTGTGTTAGCCTCTAACACCTTAGATGGGAGGCTATTCATATTGGGCCAGATCCAGACAGACCACTTACCCATATTTTACACTTTGTTACAAAGGCCATGGACCATTTTAGTTGCTCTTCTTTGCACAGTCTCTAATGTATTTATGTCTTTCTGGAGATATGGCCTCCAGAACAGAACACAGTATTCTAGGTGAAGTGAATAAATATTGGTACATGATTGCATCCAAAACATCCACTAACATCTTTCAATGTTGGGTCAGGCACAAGCAGATGTTGAGCGTAAAACAATTGATGGAGACCTGTGTGTAGTCATCAGGTGACTACAGTAATTGGCGATAAAGGGCTCTGATATTTGGTTCAAATGATTTTCTTCCCAATAAATTGTGGGAAGAACATTGGTGGCAGTGACCATGGCAGCACGTGGTGTAATTGGCAGGCAGAGACACCCCTTTAAAAGCCCTGATCCACCTCTCCCTAATGCCCTGCACTGTGTGATTGCTGTGTGTACCAGAGATAGCTGTTCATAGCGCCCATTCACACATATCCCTATTGGGAGAGAGAGACATAGCCCCCCAGTAGGGACTGATCCATCCAAATCAGGTCAGTTGGGATGTAACAGTAGATGGGAGGCTATTACACTTATCAAGTACCCTTTCAGCGCAGTCATTTTTCCTTATATTGGGCCAGATCCAGACAGACCAATTACCCATATTTTACACTCTGTGCGTGTGAAAACATACGTAAATGGATTCGCACGCACTCCTAAAAGGCTTCCAGCATGGATCTGGATACTTCCGTGCTGTAAGCCTTACTGATGGTGGGGTGGGCTGAGTTGTCCATTTTGTTTATATATAAATGCAGGGTTCTGCCATAGGAAGTCCCATACTGCTAGAGGGGTGGAAGGAGCGCTAACCGCAGTAGCAGTGGATTTCTTGATCCGACCCATTCCTTTAAACCTACAACCATTTAGCTTACACACCTACTACGCACGGTGGCTTAGCGAGTAGCACTTTAGTTCGATTCCCAGACGACCTTATCTGTATAGAGTTTGTATGTTCTCCCCGTGTCTGTGTGGGTTTCCTTTGGGTGCTCTGGTTTCCTCCCACACTTCAAAAACATGCTGGTAGGTTAATTAGCTGCTAAATAAATTAACCTTACTGTGTATGTGTATGTGCGTGTATGTATGTGTTAGGGACCTTAGTAAGTTGAGGCAATGGGGCAGGGACTGAAAAGCACAACGTAATATGATAGCGCTATATAAAAACCTGGTAATAAATAATAATAAATAAATCAATAAATATGTAAAAGCTGCTATCATATTCCCATAGTCCCATCGCTGCTCTAAGTTTTACATGTTTTGTTCCTATAGATAAAACATCTTATCAAGTGTGAATAAACAAGCAATTCACACTATAATAACAAATTACTTTTATGTTAATAGATTAAAAAAAATTAGCATAGAGGCATTATCACCTCTGCTTTCCTGCTATACCTTGAGGTCCACATACAGCTGTGATGCTTTAATCCTATTTTTTTTTTTATTTTTTTTATTTTATGACACACTTGATTCTGAAGCCACCAAAAGTGGAGGGCAGATACCTCTGTCATGGTCATGCTTCTATCATATAACGCTGGATACATTTAAATTCCAGCATGGCAAACACTTGTATGTTGAGATTGATGAAAAATTCAGGCCACATTTTGGTCATCAACCCCCTGTTACTCCTCCTAAAGGTAAATGTTTACCATGAAATATTTACTTGCTCTCCACGATATGTGATATCCCTGAAGAGCACCAAGGAAATCACATAGACAATATGGGCTATATTCAGAGATGCGTTTGTTCAAAAGTACGCAATTATACGCACGCACGTAGCAAGCCAACACCCACCAACACCCCTGACATTCCCCTCTCATAGCCGTACAGTCGTAGACATACGCTTCCATAGAGCAACTCTAACTTTACCTGTGTACTTACGTGTTATATGTCTGCCGTACATGTGTTTCTATGTAACCGCGCCCTCAAAGACTTATTTAAATGCCTCCCCCCACCCTCTTTCACGTAACTTTTCAGGTACATATTTCAATCCCCGCCCCTCCATATATCCCCAAGTGCGATTCACCTGTCTGTGCCTAAAGCACTTATGTGCGTATATTCTATGTAACTTACGGAAATAAAGTTACTACGCATGTGCAGTTAAAACGTGTCTAAAAATACGCACGCAACTCCACGTGAAAACGGATCTGTGAATACATCTCTATATGCTATAATCATGTCTATCACCCCATCGCCTGGGGCCTATCCTAATAGGATCATTCCAGCAGCAGTCAAGTCGTTAACAATTCCTGATATTGTTTGGAGGCATTTATGAACCGATTTGTCAGAATTGCAACACATCTGACCAAACTATACAATGAATGATGATTGTACAGTGTGTAGGCAGATTTAGGGCCAGATTCACAACACCGGACGGTTTGTATAGGTTGGGTGTTTCCCGATACTTGATACTGCGCAGGCCTGCATTATTTTGGTTGCGATGCTAATTGGGTATATAACGTCTATTATGGTAACCAAAATTTGCGAGTGCGTATAAATATCTGTGATATAAATTTGCGGAATTAGCATAGCAACTAAAATAGCGCAGGCTTCACGTTCAATTAAATCGGGCCCTACGTGCCATCAGACCTTTCTGCTGATTAAAATATCATTCTATAAAGCAGGGATTCTCAACCAGTGTTACCTGGTACATGGACATCTTTATGGTTGTATGCTGAGTACAGGACTGCTAGGGGGTAGCAGCCATATTTTTTTTTAGCCAGGTATGATTTTGCTTCATGAATACATTATGTTCTGCCCATGACAAGGATGCCCTGTAAAATGGGAGTTGAAGAAAGGTTGTAGCTGACTATATATAGATATATGTTACACATTCTTAATACAGCCATAGTCTTCCATGGTAGAGAACATGTTTAATAAAATATCATGGGGGATGACTGACATTTGTAGAAAATTTACCTTATTTTATAAAGTACCTCAAAATCACTTAAAAAA
>WWET01000063.1:409216-423515 GCA_011038615.1 Limnodynastes dumerilii | reverse complement strand
GCCTCTGTAGTGGCACAATTAGTAAGCAAGGCAATTAAATCATAATGAGATAAATATTTGCTCCTACGTCAATAACATTTTTGTTTAAACATTTATGCAAAATTCCAACAATTGGTTATTCAATTGTCATTTAAATGGTTATATAGCATTACATGCAGTATAATCCTGTATTTGAGGGGGTGAAGTAATATTGAACACTTTAACCCATTAATTAATGAATATTTATAGAGGTTTGTTGAATTTTTATCATTGACTTGCTTTTTGTATCCCTTTCAAAAAACAAACTTTTTCCAAAACAAACTTTTATTTGTCAATATTTTTTGTGGAAAGATCCTGAACTATGATTTTGTGTATTACTGACGTATGGAGGTGTTCCATGAGTCCACCTGCTCCTAAGTTCCGTATGTGATTGGAAAGGAAACTTCCCCACCCACATACTGATTTTTTTAACTTGTCCAGAACCCTACTTGATCTTGTGCGGGCTTAAGTGTAACAGACAAGACAATCGTATGTAAGAGCTAAACCCAGCTCTGCTGTATGATTTAAATAGGAAGTCTGGCACGCTCCATGTATGCATGTCCTGGATGTACAGAATCCAGTCCCATATGCCAAGGACTTCCGTGTGTAGCCGTGGTACTGAGCATGCGCTGTCTCCATGGAACACTCAACTTACGCATCCAGCATCTGAAAGTCGCCTGTCTTTCTTACATCAGGATCTGGCCCATTTTATTATACAACGTTTAACTTAACAATCTAAAGTTTATTTTGTTTATGTTAAAATTCAGTCATTTATATTTATCCGAATGGGGAAGACAGAGATGTATTTATGCAAATCTCATTCATTCCCATTGATTTCTTAATGTGAAAAGCGATTTACCAACCTCCAACATGATAAAGGTTTCAGAGCTTAGAGGTGATACAGAGTTTTAGCACAGAGGATGCACCGTTTCACGGTTTATAGTGCGTGCAACCTACCCATTTTAATGATACTGAAGCATGCAATCAGAGGTGTACAGGCAAACAGGCTGAGAGGTGTAATGTAGCCGCCTATACAAGTGCGCATCTTTCAAAACTATCTTTACTTGTTTTTTGTTAAAGCAAAAAATAAAACACATTAATCATTTCTATCTGTATTTTTTTTAAAAATGCGGCAAAATGACGTTTTTCAGCGAAAAAACCAAAACAAATAAACAAAAAAATCTTACCTAAGCCATTTCACGTTTTTATTAGGAAAGGCTGCCACGTAGTTACACCAGCACTATAATGCCACTTTCCCATTTAAATATTGTGGAACACCTAGCGCAAAGCAGGCAGGAGCGTCACAGGCAGATCAGCTACTCCGTGCCCGCTGTTGGGTGCTTTCTCTTGTGCTGCACATGCCCAATGTGAATACGCCTTTGTATCTGCTCCTTTGTGTGCAATTGATAACTTCGGGCCGTATTCAGAGATCCGTTTTCAAGGGGAGTTCCGTGCGTATTTTTAGGATCAGATCAACTATGCATGCGTCGTAACTTTATTTAAGTACTTTATGTAGACTATACGCACATAAGTGCCTAACGGACGTACATGTGAATCCCACTTGGGGACATACACACGGAAATCAGACGTATGGGAAAATTTACATAAAAGTGGGAGGGGTAGGCATTTAAATGAACACATGGACGTGCGGTTATAAAGAAACGCACGGACGGAGCACATATACTCGCATAAGTCCACACATAAAGAACCGAGTGGTCTAGTGACTCGTAAGTGACTCGTGAGAGTTTCCGGTGTCTGGTGGGTGTCCGGTGGGTGTCTCCTTGCTCCGGCCGTGCGTAAAAAATAAAACAGATCTCTGAATACGCCCCTTCATTTCAGAATGCATTTACATTTCCTTTTTACCCCCTTGATTCATTATGTGAGGTTGTTTTATCCCACTCTCTATTATACTTTCTCTGCTGGTGAAGAATTTGAAAATATTCCAAAAAATGATTGATGGTAATGAAGGTCATGGTTAATAAATCAGAATCTAGTGCAATTTTCTGAAATTCTGAATTGATTTTGCAAAGCTGAAAGACTTGTTTCAATGGGGATGCAGTTGCCGCTTAGAAGGGCTGATCTTCGACACTGATACTATTGTGTCTGTATCAGTGCCTGAAATAGTTGTAATACAGAAAATGTCCTATTAGGAACGGGTATTATGTCGGTTAGCCCTATTTCGACAATTACCCATTTCCAATAGTGGGTAGCTTAGGGATAGACAGTGGGCGGTTAGGCAACTAGAATAGGAAGGTTAGTGTTAGGCTGTAGGACAGAGAGGGCTAAGATTAAGCTGCTAGAAGAGGAAGGGTAGCGTTATGCTGCGGGACTGGCAGGGTTAAGGTTAGGCTCCTAGAAGGGGAAAATTAGGATTAGGCTGCAGGACAAGGAGGGTTAAGGTTAGGCTGCCAGAAGGGGAATATTAGGATTAGGCTGTGGGACAAGGAGGGTTAAGGTTAGGCTGCTAGAAGGGGAAGATTAGGATTAGGCTGTGGGACTGGCAGGGTTAAGGTTAGGCTGCTAGAAGAGGAAGTTTAGGATGAGAATTAGGTTAATGGTTAATGTACCTGTTACTGTTGGAACTCTTTGATGATCCTCCATGCTCTGTCACAATGCTTTCTTCATGCAGACATCTCACGAGAACATTCCCGCCGCTGCTGCTCTACAGTCGGGATGCGATTCGTCACAAATCAGCTGTTCTAGGCAGCGAATTACACCTGTTTCAGTGAAATCTTCAGTTCTGCTTATTTTTACTTCACTCCCTAAACCAAGATAGAGTTAAAATGTTTCAAGATATTGGTGTAATGTGATGACTGATTCCTATGTTTACCATTTTTAAGATGAAAGTGCAGGTTATTCTTAAATCCTTGTATGCATTGAGGGGACCATCTAGTCCTGTAAATAGACAACTATAAATAAGCACAAATATGTGTTACACAGTATTAAAACTTCCTAAATTAGGACCTTGGGCCAGATCCAGACCTCAGTATGAAGCGTATTCATGCTAGCCGCTGTCGTAAAATCGCCTTTTGTATGTACTGGACATGTGCGCGGCAGATGTCACACAACAAAACTCTGATCGTACATACCTTCAGCGTAAATACGAAACAAGGGCCGGGTCATCCACGCGACACCCGGAAATACGGTTTGTAGGCGGAGGTAGGCATTTAAATGGTACAGTATAGGCCGATTTAGGCCGTTACATACAACAATCCATTACGTACGACAGTACTTCCGCTTGGAAAAGTTAAGGTAGGGTTTGGTACTCATAAATCAGGTAAATTACGTACGAGCGAGGGGAGTGCATAGTACTTACGATAGTGTAAATATGAATTGTATGTCATAACTCATTATTAGACTTAATTAGGCAAAATAAAATATTTAACAACTGTCTCTTTTCATATTCTATAGGGTCTGATCTACAAGTTTGTCTTACCAAGACTTCAACATGCTGCACAAAGAAAATGGAGGAGAGATATCAGCTGGCATCGCGTGTAAACATGGAGCAGCTCATTCAGTCGGCCAGTGCTAAGGTTAAGTTCCTGATCATTCAGAATGCTGCCATATTCCAAGGTAAGATAATGGCAACATATGTACCATTAGTCAAGGTCTTGCATGAGTGACATAGGTTAAACAGATTCAACAAAATATGTGTTCATTGAATTAAATTAGTCCATAAATGTACATGTACATAGCCTTTTTGAAATGAATTGAACATATGCAACTTTATTTTTTCAGAAATTATACAGGCCCCTTATTTATAGTTTTTTGTAGTTGTGTGTATATTGTATTGTGTGTATATACTGTATTGTGTTTATATAGTGTAAGCAATATTTTTATTAGCAAAATGTGTCAGGTGTAAGTGAAAGTATCTTTAAAAGGAAATCAAACAACCTTGCCATTACCCTACAAGTATTTTATTTTAGGGTCAGAGCATCAATGATATTTATGCTTCACAAGTAGTTTCACATGGATGGGTAAATAGAGTATTGGTCTACAACAGACATGGGACAACTTTTTGCATTCCAGATATTGTAAAAATAAGTCCCATCTTGCTGTTCCAGCTGTCATCTATACTGATGCCATTTGGGCATGATGGGATTTGTAGTTTCCTAAGACTTGGAATGCCACAGGTTGCCTATATCTGGTCTACAACAACCTATACTGTGAATAGCTTCACAAGCTATATCAGGACATTGAATTGTAGGTCTGTCTGTATGCTTAGTTGATGTGAAGAGGCTGCACCGGCCAATATGGACTGGTATGCAAGATTCTTTACACACTGCTAGTTTTAAATTGATATCCATCGCAAATAAAGTTATAAAACTTGGTTAGTTATTAAGGACTCGGATTAATTGATAAGATTTTGGTTGTTTTTGCATGCGTATTTTTGGGATCGGATTAACTGCGAACGCGTAGTAACTTTTTCCACGCAGGTCACGTAGGATTTAGGCATGGAAGTCCATTAGGCACGGATTACTGAATCGCACTTAGTGACATACGTACAGAGGGGCGTGGTTGTCTTCTGTATGTATGAAGTTACATGAAAGTGGGTGGGAGGAGGCATTTAAATGGCCCTTTGACGGTGCGGTTAGTAATGGACGCGTATATTTGTGTACTTTATACACACTTTATACACGCGCATCTGTGAATCCGGTCCTAAGTTACCAGCTGTGGTATACGTTTTTCTGATACTCATGTGATTGTATGACTCATCCAGTAAACAATGCAAAAAATTACATTATTTTTACTAAATAAACTCAAGTGTGGTTGTCTTCATGTTGACTTTCACTGCCATATTGTCTCATCTCTTTCATTTGGCAGCTGAACCTGTAATTTCATATATCAAGGTTATCTCTTTAAAATGATGACCTTGGGATGATTATCCACAATATCATAAGCCCAGATGGAACCTTTGTCATTAATCTACAATCGTGGCCAAGGTTCTCCAACAAGTCTGTTGTTATGGATGTTAGCAGGCTGAGCTTGCCGTAATTGGTGCCAATTATATGGCCGATTTCCATTATATTTGTAAAGTGTAATTGTCATCAATAACATACCCAATAGTCATAAATAACGCAAACTACTTATTCCCTGGTATCTCACAAAGTGTAGCCTAAAGGTGCATTTTATTAGTATTTATATTTCTTATTTTACAAAGGCTATCCACTATGTGTTGACTTATCAGAAGGCTATAATATTCTTTACTGAGCTCTTTATAATTTGTCTTAAATTTAATATAACATAATTGCAAATGTGGGAATGATAATTATGGTGATTCATTCTGTTCACATTATAAAGAATCCAGAACGAAACAATATTTATTAAAAACAAACCTGAGGAAGCTAATTATACATATCTAACTAATTTCCTATTTAGTGCATGTTTGCGTTTCCTCTTGTATACACACATACACTGTGCCCTCTAATTTGATGTGAGCAGAATATATCCAGATGTTATTTTCCAGTAAATTAAATTTCAGATTGGCAAATGCCTTTCCTCAGCAAGGTCCAAGGGAAATAGGCTGGCATTTGCAGAATTTCACTCAAGCATATCTGCTACTATGTTCCCTTAACAAACTTTATTAGGAACTTAGAGCTTTTTACCCTCAGGCTCTTATTTTCATAGTCAAAGAGATCACAGCCTCCAAATTTAAATTCCCATAAATTATAGTCATGCTACGTAGTGTTTTTACTGACTTTATAAATAAAATTATGCTTTTGATGTATGTTTTTCCTGGAAATGGGAATTAGCATGTGAAATGACTTGAAACATTGTAGTAAAAAGGATATATTAAAGCTTTAAACGATATTAAAAATGTTATGGCTTCTCTAACAAATTCCCATCAAGAGTACATAAAAAAGAATAGGTATGTAAGAGTTTCTATTGCTCTCTTAACGTCTTGTTCCTTGCAGTGTTGCTTGTCAGGGGCTGTAATATGGTAATGAAGGTAGCATCGCTGGCTTGAAGTTTTCCCAGTGGTGCCACATCTGTTGTATTTTTCTGAACTGTCTGATTTGAGGAATCCATGGTTTAAATTCCGTGTTCCATCACGAGCAGTTGTGTGGTTTGAAAATATGTCTTGTTCTGCGGAGTAGGTGTTGGTTAAGGATAGCGGGTCGTATTCCCTCCCAAGAGCGGAAAGATCCACACCTAACTCACCCGTCCTGCCCCTAACATACCCCCCATTTTTAGGTACCTTATGGCACTTTCGAGTTCCATAGGGCCACCTTATCTAACTGTACATAGTTTCCTTCTTAAGAAGGAAACTACGCACGGACAATGCCTCTCCCCCGCCTCCCCGGCTAATCTACATACCTCCCCCCACCCACTTCTACCTAAACTTCCCCCCGAGGCGGCATTACCACGCCTCTTACTAACTAAACTACTCCGTGCGGTCTTTAAAGTGTCTAAACCTAACCGGTACATAGATTGCGGAAATGACCTACTACGCATCTGTAGTAAGTCATTATACAAAACTATGCGCCTAAGAAGTAGAAGCTTCTTAGGTGTGAATAAGACCCAGCATTCCCATTGCTTTGTAAATCATTGGATTTATTGAGATGTGTATGAAAAAAAAATAAACGGATAACAAGTGTTTTTGTGTTTTCTAAAAACCTGCCACTTTTTGCAGTCTTGATTCCCCTTCTTCCTGTCCATTTAGTAAAACCCATCTGATTAAATGACTGTTAGCTTTAGTTGGAAAACCATAAGAGCCACCATGTCCCGACCAAGGGTAGATCTAGAATTTAGGGGCGGGGTGGTTTAGTGATCAATCTGGACCCCTTCCCCTTTCTAGTATTGACTCCTGTGCTTATTCTTTCCCTCCCATCCACTATTCTTTCCATATTCTCTTCCTGTCACCTCCAGCTTCCTCTCCCTATTGTTCCCTTTGTATTCCCTTCCCCATGCTATACCGCTCTCCCTCTGCTATTCTCTGTATACCGCTTTCTCCTCACTTTTTGCTCTATAGCCCTCTAACTCCCTGTTCTCTTTGTCCATCTACAATTGTTTATTTTCCTGTCATAACACCTGTACAGTGATTGCCGATATGGCGAGTCTACAGGTCTGAAATGCCAGCTCTTTGTTGTGCAGACACATCTGGTAAGCGAAAATTCGTGAAAAAAACCGCACTGCGCATGTGCAGTCTGACAACTTCCGGTCGACTGAAGGACATGAGCGTACAGCGAGCGAATGTTCAGCGTATTTTTCGCTCAAGGGGCGTGCGTTTTTTACGACGATAGGCTGGACGCTCAAGTTACTACACAGAGGTGGGGATAGCCATTTAAATTGTACAGTATGGGCGTGCTAAGCCCAGTACGACCAGCGTATCGGTACGAAAATTCGCACGTACGCTGGAAAATCTTAGGGTAGGGTTCAGCCGCCGTAAGCAGGTACAATCAATGGGAGTGTTATGGGCGTGAAAGTTTATACGCCCGGGCGAACGTACGCTACGCTCGCGGGCGATTGCGGTCGTAGCTCTGGATCAGGCCCAATGCCTCTCCCCCGCCTCCCCGGCTAATCTACATACCTCCCCCACCCACTTCTACCTAAACTTCCCCCCGAGGTGGCATTACCACGCCTCTTACTAACTAAACTACTTTAAAGTGCCTAAACCTAACTGGTACATAGATTGCGGAAATGACCTACTGCGCATGTGTAGTAGGTCATTTTACAAAACTACGTGCCTAAGAAGTAGAAGCTTCTTAGGTGTGAATAAGACCCAGCATTCCCATTGCTTTGTAAATCATTGGATTTATTGAGATGTGTATGAAAAAAAAATAAACGGATAACAAGTGTTTTTGTGTTTTCTAAAAACCTGCCACTTTTTGCAGTCTTGATTCCCCTTCTTCCTGTCCATTTAGTAAAACCCATCTGATTAAATGACTGTTAGCTTTAGTTGGAAAACCATAAGAGCCACCATGTCCCGACCAAGGGTAGATCTAGAATTTAGGGGCAGGGTGGTTTAGTGATCAATCTGGACCCCTTCCCCTTTCTAGTATTGACTCCCGTGCTTATTCTTTCCCCCCCATCCACTGTTCTTTCCATATTCTCTTCCTGTCACCTCCAGCTTCCTCTCCCTATTGTTCCCTTTGTATTCCCTTCCCCATGCTATACCGCTCTCCCTCTGCTATTCTCTGTATACCGCTTTCTCCTCACTTTTTGCTCTATAGCCCTCTAACTCCCTGTTCTCTTTGTCCATCTACAATTGTTTATTTTCCTGTCATAACACCTGTACAGTGATTGCCGATATGGCGAGTCTACAGGTCTGAAATGCCAGCTCTTTGTTGTGCAGACACATCTGGGGAGGGGGAAGAGGTCACTCCCCTTTCCAGAAACACCCCCAGGCCCTGGCACCCAGCTGTCAACTGTAGATCTAAAGAAGACTGTAAATATAGTTACACATAGAGTTAGATAGTTAAAAACATAGTTTCATATATCAATAAAAACACATTGGTTTATTACTCACCCATATCCATAGGAATTCTGTAGTCTGATCACTTGACAACATAAAAACCCCAGTGTATGAAGTCATATTTGCATAACATCCTTACCTGCCTGATGCTCATAGCAACCAATCAGATTCTAGCTGACATTTTATAGCATGTAATAGAAAAGTGAGAGCTAGACTCTAATTGGTTGCTATGGGCAACATCCTTACGTTTCCCTTCACGCAGATTAGTAAATCTAGCCCCTGGAATTACCTCTGATAGAATGGAAAGAATGTTCAAAGTTCCTATTTAAAGCAACTCAGATGCAGGGTTTTTATGTTAATGTAAAGGTGATAAAATGTCAGTCACCACAATAATAGTCATCCCTGACTTCAAGGAATTTATGGACCCTTCAAGTAGGACTAATTCTATTTTCATAGAAGATACAATAGCGTAAGCTTTAGGATAGCTATTAATGGCATTTAAATCTGGTTTTCTATGTAAAAAATCCATATGTGTTGCACATTGCATTATAGATCATTACAGATCGTCTTTCAGATGGAACATGAATGCTGAATGTATTTTCTTACAAGTAAAATGGATATTCTACATAAATGTCCTGCAGGACTTAATCTGATTTGTGCATTAAATGTTCGCTATTATCTATGTGCTTGACCAAGCATTAAATGCCAATAGATTGGAGACAAACAACAAAAAGCCATTGCTATGTATAACAATGATCTGCAAATGATATGAAGAAATAGTTCATTGACACATAATACTACATTTTCTTTTTTTAGAATATTTTAAGCAAATAGAGAAGCAAATGAATTCAATAAAGCCATTTATTTAATAATAAGTTTTATTATATGGAAAGAGAGAAAAGTGACTGGATCACAGCACATGTGTAAACAAATGCGACAAAGGCTCCTCCATGACAGTCACCCAATGCAGGAAGTCATTACTGAAACACTTAGCTAATTCTGCAAGAGCTGTGTACCTGCGGCATTAGTGGTCTCCTGCTTCTCCCTTGGTGAATGATAGGTTTGACCCAATTGACTTGTACATTGCTATGGATGCTAGCGACCCTGGATAACTTTACCAAAATTACTACAGTATGGCTGCCTTGTCAACAATTATTTTACCTTTAAAGTTTGTCTGGTGTCTACCAGCACCTTGTCCACACACAAGAATGGATTGGCTTTTGGAGGCCAATCAGCAGCCCCTCATAGAATGTTGACGTAATGGGTGGTGGTCACTAAGATGCTGTCTGCATAGAATGGACGTAACTATGATGTCTACTATATTGGGTGGTCACAATAAATCTCACCCCTATCCATATGGATTTACCCTGGCCCTGATTTTGGTTACCTGGTGCCTTTTTTTTTTTGGCTATGACCATGTAAATTAGAAGGAAGGAGCTTCCCATTTCTCCCCCCCTTCCATTTATATACCAGCACTTGTCCATAGCCCCCCTACCTCATCCTCTTCTCTCTTTTTTCCTATCCCCTCTGTTCATTCTTAGTTATTTTGCAACAGGAAGACTATTGATCTGAGGTATAGGGAGCCATAAGCCAACGATAAGACTGATTCATACCGATAAAATACTTGTATAATTGCATGTAAAAACAGTAGAAGTTTGCAGAGAGAGCGTCACTCACGAAACCCAGCGTCCTGGAAGCATGTGGAGGACAACGCCGTCTCTAGCAACATCAGCAGTAGAAGGACATGTGGACAGGTCTTCGACCCTACATGTTTCGTCACATGGGTGACTTCGTCAGGGGGTGGAGGAAACCCAGGGTAACCCTCTGTTAACCTACACCTCACCGATAGAAAGTAGTACAAACTACACAATGAAGAAAACAGGGCTGGCAAATACAAATTGACATAAGGGTCACAATGAAATAGACCAAAAACCTTATGTATAAAAAACGTTCATCAAACGTTAAAATCAACAATATTAAACACTATAAATAGTTCCTAATAGATAGTGAAATAGGAACAAAGGGGTAGATCCAGAACTACGTGTGCCATACGTTTATTCGCGGAGCGTATTTTCGCACACGTTATTTCGCTACACTCCCTCACTAAAAATAAAATAGTTGCTGGTAAGCACAAAGTTAACACAACGCAACAAAAACTGTTTCTTAGCTGCAGAAACTAAAGGCTCTAGAGTAAGTACTTCCCCCACTACCTCCATCCCCTTGGTATGGGGTATGGGGGTATAGAGGGCCTGCACATCGATCGTGCATAGACTATAGGTGTCCTTCCACTACAAAGTTTAAAGGGCTTTTAAAACTTGCGTGGAATCCTTGAGATAAGAAGGGAGTGGGGGGCATAATGTTTGAGATTCAAATCCAAATACTCCGATAGACGAGAGGAGAAAGACCCAATCCTCGAGACGATTGGTTGTCCTGGGGGCATGAGTCTGTCTTTGTGGTAAAATGTGGCCATTCTAGGATGAGGGTTGCAGATGTAATAGTATTCGTCTTTAGAGATACAACTTGAGGAAAGACCCTCTAGAAAAAGAGTTTCCAAATCCTTAGCAAACTTGTCTGTAGGGTCAGAATCTATATTAGGATAAAAATGACTATCTCCTAGTTGGCGCAAGGCTTCAGACTCGTAGTTGGCCCTTTTCATAAGTACCACACCTCCGCCCTTGTCTGCCTGCTTAATTACCAAATCTTTATTATCTGTTAGTTTTTTTAGGGCAGTTGTTCTCCCTTTGTCAAATTAGATTTAATATTATAATGTTTAAAATCTACATGCGCAAAGTCTGTTTTTACCAGCTCTGTGAACATTTCTACATGGGAACCCCTAGACTCCACAGGGTAATATTTGGATTTGGGTTTTAACCCAGTCTCGTTAGCCACTACATTCAGGGAAGAATCCACATCAGTCTCTATTGATTTAACTCCATTTTTTTTAAAAGTGTCTCTTTAAGGTGAGTGATCTGACGTATTGGAAAGATCTATCACTAGATCAAAGTGGTTAGGGGGGACAGCTTGGCACAAATGAGAGTCCTCTTTGCATTCTCCGGTGTTTAATGGAATATCAGACAAATTAAAAATACCCTTGTCTAGACCATGTGTCGTTTCTTTGAAAGGTTTTTGTGCTCTCCTCCCTCTTTGGTGTTTAGAACCCGTTTATATTGTTGTTTCCAAAACTCAGTGGACAAGGGTTGGATTCCACTGCCTGGGTATTTTCTAAAAAAGGAGTAGAGAAGAGAAGAGGGAATAATTGCTCCGGGCTGGTAAAGATCTAATATTACCCGAAGTACTGGGTTCATGATCGAGGGTTAGGGGAATCCACCTTTGCAATAGTATCAGCTGTGCTAAGGACTTCAAACCTATATATGCAAAGCATATTACTACTATCTAACCAAGAAGCTCATTGTTTCTTTATAAGATACTTACAGGTAATGAAAATAAAAATCTACATAAAAACCAGCATCATCATTGATCATAATTATGCTGAGCTAGGACTTTAGGAATACTGACCTGTCTGGTGATCCACAGCAGACCTTTCCTCCCTTGTTGTTGTATCTGTAGGAATCAGTCATTGAGACGGAAAAGTGACATCTGTGTCTTCTAGCATAAAACATGTACATTGCATGATGATGGTGATAAGTGATGAAATGTAAAATTGCATGAATTCCATATGGGAGTTGCTGGTTGCTGGCTGCAGGTATTTAGCATCCTTTTACAATTTATAGGTTATTGCAGACAGGTGCATGAAAGGCCGGGTGGGTTAATCTGCTAGCAACAGAAACACAGGAAAGGAAATACTCCAGCAACACTGTGATTACCCAGTAACAGGCTATACCACCCTGTCTATAAAATGAAATGTTTTGTGCATGTGTTGACTTGCAGTCACTTTGCTCATGCAGCAAAAATGGGGATTGAGGAGTGGGTTACATCCCCATCCTAAAACCACTTGATATAATACTAAAACAGCATAAGATTTTTTCATAATTACATCCATTGCCCACCTAAATGTTGAATGTAAAAGATACATTTTCCTATATTAGAATAATATAATTTAGTGTTAAAATAAATTGTATCAATAGCAGTGTTCCCAAAGGGTGTGCCATGTTGACCCATATATTTATGAAGATTACTTTTGAGACAGGGCTAGCCCGAAACGCGTTAAGAAATCCTCCACTAACGTGTCTCCAGGGAACCTTCTCTCCTCTGCTGCCGGGACTCTGGATCATTGGCAGTCCGAACGTTCATTTTAGCTGCTACCTATCTCTGAGCACAGTGCATTATGGTATGAGACTGTTTTCATTTGGATTTACACTTTCTGGTTTTAATCATGAGGGTTCTTTTTGTGGCTTTTATCAATTGTAGCCCTTCATTGGACTGATTTTGTTTTTAGCTATTGTTTTGAACCTTTATGTTATATTTGATATTAATATTTTTTGTGATTAGTAAAATTGTTTTATTTATGACTTATTTCTGCGATCTCTAATTATTTATTTGTTTCTTCTCGTTTATTCATCCGTGGGATCTTTCATTAATTGGAGACATTTCTGGTGTCTAAAGAACATCTGAAGTTAAAACTGCACAGACTTTATATATCAAGGCAATATCTAGGACTTCTAAGCAACTGTTAAAGGATATATACAGTTTGTTGGTTTCTGTTTGCCTGTATGCCGCATAATTACATGTGCTATTTGTGTATATGAACATATTATTTGCTCTCTGTGCTGTCTTTTACACCCATCTTTTGTTTTGCACTAGTTTATATTTATGAAGTTGTTTAGACCCGGTGGGAGTTGCTCATTTTCGTTAACTACTTAAAAAATGGGACCTCTCTGTTTTTCCTTTGGCATTGGGGAGCCTTGAAATTTTTGGGGAGACACTAGAGGAGCCTTGAACAGAGAAAGTTTGGGAACCACTGATCTACAGACTACATTTATTATTATAAGAAGTAAATAAAGTGTAGATTGTACATTCTAAAAATATAAATTTGTTCAATAAGTTTAAAGCTTCATTCTATACTGAGGTTAATTTGTACTTAAAAACTGCACAAATATAGGGCCGTATTCAGAGATCCGTGTCCCGATTGGTCTGCAAATATACGCACGAACAGAGCAAGGAACACCCATCAAAACCCCAGTCACTCCCCTTGCTAATCCGTGCTCTCGGAGACTTACACCTCCATAGACCAGCTGTAACTTTCCGTGTGGAGTTCATTGCGTATATGTCCTCCGTCCATGCGTATTGTGATAATTGCGGCCACTTTCCTTCATTTAAATGCCCCCCCTCGGCCATTTTTTTTTAAATTCTCCCATGCGTATTTATCCATCGCATATCCGGATGTATGTATCCACATGTGATTCACAGCTCCGTCTGTAATGCACTTCCATGCGTCTCATCAACGTCAATTGCGTAAATAAAGTTACCACGCATGCGCACGGAACTGGCCGGGAAAACGGATCTCTGAATACAGCCCATAATTATTTTGCTGTTGTGCTTGTTTTTTTCTTTACATCTCTTTAGGTTTGGTTTTTTCTCTTTCAGAGGCATCTATCTGTAGTATAGAATATTCTTGAATTTCTAAGTGAGCATGAATGATTTATTTTGTTATAATGAGAATAGCTATGGTTTTATTTGCTTTCCTTGTAAGAATTTCATTCTACCTGAAGTCTGCAAAACAAAAGATCTCATCTCATCCCCGGAGATTTAGTTTTTTAACTGAGTCTATCTTGATGCTTTATTTTCCACAAATTGTTGCTGGCAGCAATGATCTCATTGGAAACCTGCCTGGAATTATTAAAGTTATGGATTATTTGGACAACTAATAAACAGGCAACTTCATAGCTTCCATTCCAGAGAGCTGAG
>WWET01000063.1:385909-406504 GCA_011038615.1 Limnodynastes dumerilii | reverse complement strand
ACTCCCCTTGCTAATCCGTGCTCACGTAGACTTACACCACCATAGACCACCTCTATCTTTCCGTGTGCCGTCCCGTGCGTCTGTGTTCTCCGTACGCGTGTATCATGATAATCGCGCCCACTTTCCTTCAATTAAATGCATCGCCCCGCCCATTTTCACTTAAATTCTCCCGTGCGTATATTTGCGTAGCATATCCGGACGTATGTACCCAAGTGCGTATCATACGTCCGTCCTCCGTGCGTGTAGTCTACGTCAACTACGTACAAAAAGTTACTATGCAAGCGCAGTTCAAACATACCTAAAAATACGCACGGGAGTCGCCGTGAAAACGGAAATCTGAATACGCCCCAGAGCGATTAGGACATCGGGCCATGAAAGCTGAGCCCCATGCCGGAGAAATCCGCTATAAACCCAGCGACTAAATGTCAGAATGGAGGGAGAGATCTGAAATACAGAGAGAGCAGCTGTTCCCCTCATAATTGTGCTCTCAATCTCCTTTCTATATAGACCCCAATGACAGACACCGCAGTCACACTAGTTCCCGACATTTATATTCCCAAAAGCGGGACAGAATAAGCCCCGCCCCAATAGCACCCAAACTCCACCCAGTTCTGCCCACCATGGACCCAGCCCATTTTCCCATAAGCACCGCCCCTTTCTTCAGGCAGCCAATCAGGACAGTACCACCAACACAGGGGAGGTAGGACATTGTGAACCTGCTCGAGACCTCTTCACGATTGCTTGAGTTGGAAAACATAAAATATGGGAGTATCGAGAGACCGTCCGTGTGAGGGGAGGATTAGCATGTGAGTAACCCTCTCGAGGGACTTAGGGTTAGGCTGGGGGGGTAGAACTTAGGGTTAGGCTGCGGGGGGGACTTAGTGTAGGCTGCAGGGGGAGAATTAGGGTTAGGCTGCAGGTGGGAGGATTTAGGGTTAGGCTTCGAGGGGGGAGACTTAGAGTTAGGCTGAAGGGGGGCTTAGGGTTAGGCTGCAGGGGGGGTGAGTTAAAGTTAGGGTTGCTTACCTTTTGGAACACTGTGTTTGGTGCTCCAGGGATCGATGGCAAAAGCAATCGATATTACAGCCAGTTCAGAACTGGCTGGGATCAAACGGCCCAATCGAAATAGGGCCATTGGCAACGTGGACCCACAGTCGTTCATTGCTGTCTGACACATTTTAAAAGTTCCATAGGTGGTACTCATTATATCACTTGTTCTGTTTGGGGGCCTGGAAAACATGGACTGTTAGTGGTCCCTGAGGACCAGGATTGGGAAACACTGGTATAGAGGATGTTTTTTTTTCTTACTGGGCTTCATCCCAAAAGGTGTTGTTCTTCGATCACTAGGATCAGGAGACACTAAAGGCATTTGCAATGGCTTCTCTTATACTTTTATTAGCTTTAAATGAACCTTTTCTACTTGTCTGTGTCTTGCTGTTAAAGGACCAAAAAGAAAACCCCATAAGAAGACACAGGGGTGTAAATGTGGAGTTAGTGCAAGGTATCCCTAGCTCCCCTAGCAGTTTTTGTGACTATACAGACCATAGTTGAATACAGTTGTTTGCATTTCCATTGACCTTTTTTGATGCTCTAAAGGTATTACAATCATTTTATTATTGCATGTCTTCCAAGTATATTATTTTAAAAGCAATAGCATGTGTAACCAACCGTAAGCATAACTTACTGGGATCACAGCAGCATTTGAAAGGCCCAATGTATCATCTGATTATTAACCCCCCCCCCCTCATTTACACAGTTTGATGGCCCTCAGAAGCACCCAAAGCGCCAATGGTACTTATACTCTGATATCAAGAGGGCAATGACCCCATAGTTTATGGGTTATTATCCAGAATAACCTTGTAATTGATGAATCCACTTAAAGATATTTTGTATGTAAATGTATATAATTTTTCAGTATAAATGTTCCTATAATACGGGCATGTCCAATTCAAAACCCAATTGGGCCATTCCCCATTCGTATGTCTCCAGCTCCCAGTAATTCTACATTCATATGTCTCCAGCTCCCAGTAATTCTCCATTTATATGTCTCCAGCTCCCAGTAATTCTCCATTTATATGTCTCCAGCTCCCAGTAATTCCCCATTCATATGTCTCCAGCTCCCAGTAATTCCCCATTCCCCCATTCATATGTCTCCAGCTCCCAGTAATTCCCAATTCATTTTGCTCTAACCTCCCCAGTATTTCCAATCATGTCTCTCTAGCTCCTAGTGTCCCCCATCATATGGCTCCAGCTCCCAGTATTCCCCCATTCATATGGCTCCAGCTCCCAGTATTCCCCATTCATATGGCTCCAGCCCCCCAGTAATTTCATTCATATGGCTCCGTCTCCAAGTAATTCCCCATTCATTAGTCTCCAGCCTTCCCTGTTTATAGCTTACTTACCATTGAAGCTTCCATCTGTATCTTTGTGGTGCGCGCCATCTTCCAGCTCTTCTATGTGACGCTGACCGTAAAGCAATCTGTTTCCTGCTGTTGGCCGATGCATCGGTTATACAGGACAGCTGAAATGGGCTCTGCTATCAGTAGCTCTGCTTAACTGCTGCGGCAGCTGATAGCAGGCCCTTTTTAGCAAAAATCGCTGGACTCCCTGCATGAAATGGGGCAACAAAATAAAAGCTTTCCGAGTTTAACATGCCTGCTCTAATATATGAAGGTATGATACTGCCACTGGACCATATCCAGGCTCTTGCAAAGTGCGTGTTTTTCGATTGTACTTCAGTGATCCAGAGGTGCAGTGCACATGCTGTACTTGTGGGGGTGGTATGTTGGATCCAAAAAACCCACACAATGATACCTCTTCGGTTCTCCGTATGTGCACTGAAAAATCTCAATGAGATACGTCACACCAGCTGGTGTATGCCCACCTCTGAATTGGGGCCACTACAAACACTGTGATGATATCACTATCCATGCGATCGAGCATTAGGTTTTTTCCCCAACAGCTAATTGCCCATCTATAACATTCATTCTTTGTGTTTTGTTAAGTGAATCCAAAAGGGGTTAGTGGGATGGCTGTTGATCACACGTAGTATTTTAGGTAGGTAGTATGGTAGGTTAGCCACCAGCCGCGCTATCCAGAATTTTAATTCAAACCCATTGTTAGTGCAGTTGGATGGCTTAAGGTAAGGTCTGCTATCGTACCTCTGAACATAGAATTAATGTAAGTCTGGCTCCAGTCCATTGGGAGGAGCGCTAGTAGCAGTGATATTGAAAAAGGAGTATGATTGATTAAATTACATAGCTACTCTGTTTTTTTCCTTTCACAGTGTCTTTAACATACACACACGTTAAAGCAGTCTATTTTGGTCCCCAGCCAATTAACTTACTATCACCCCAAGTACACTCTAAACTGTTAATGAGATTTACCTCTTTTACATAGCTTAACTCTTCACTGTCATCACTACCTGGAACTGGCAAAACAGTCATTAATCGTAAATTCTATGTTTAAAGGAAAAATGACTAAATGCAATACTACATGTTTAGGAGTCTTTATCCATGAGCAATCAATGCAACACGAAACAGCAGTCAACACTTGCTCGTCTGAAATGTGAGAGATCGATGCCCCTCTTTTTTTATTTTCCAATACAAATGAAATTTCAAATATATAAAATGTTAATAAGGTATCGGGAGCATTTAACTGAATATAGGTCTTACTTCAAAGTGTGTTCTCTCTGTATCTTTATAGCTACATACACGCTTTACTACTGGTATTAGGTATAAATCGCATTAAAGGAATTAAAACAATGCCATCATGACTTGGGCAGACAGCTGTGTCTTTTTGGGATGGTATGGTTGGGAGGGTAAAAGGGGAACACTATGGACAGGATCCAGACCTCTGCAGAAATCCAAGGTTTGATTCCCATTGTGGTGCGATGAGGGGAGGTTTCACCCTTTGTCCCTAATGTCCCTACTTTGAGGTTTCCGTACTGTTCCTAATCTGAATAGGACGTAAGGACATAAACTAGACTTTACAGTGCAATTTATATAGACCCCCCCCACTTAGTATAATCACTGTATGCTTCCCGTCGTAACCTTCTTTGGAAAGACGTCCAGCATGGAACTCTGAAGCCTGGTGATCAGAGATCCGTGGTGGAATCATGCACGGTTACTACATTTCATAAGTCTGGATCCGATCCTGGGTTTTGGAGGCAAAATTACTATAATATGGTAATAAATACAGATAACAGAATCATACAATTTGACAGATACGAACCACTTGGCCCATCTAGACTCCCCTTTTATTCCACCCACCACCCTGTCTGTGAAGAAACCCTCCCTTAAACTTCCCCTGAACCTACCACCCTCATAAACTATTCTACAAGTGTAGCTGCTGTCAGTGGCTTCCCAAGCATTGATACCCAGGATGTTATTGCTACAGGGCCCAGAACTGGTGCTCCCACACTGGTTACACTGCAACATAGGATGTGCCTGCTGTGTAAAAAATAAAGAAGATGCCGCTTCTGTGCATGTGCAGTAATTTAGAGCGTCATTTAAAGGCACTAAGCTTGGCAAGGAAGCAATATGACTCTGTCTACTCTTTAATATATGTAGTATAAATAAATTTAGCAGGTCACAAATTTGTTTAGTGCTGGTTACATTTCCCACACTATGATTCCCGATAATTTATGTTGCACTTGATCATGTTGGTGTATTTATGGTGGGCGATGGAGGCGATGGAAGTTATAAATTGCATTAGCGTTACAAAGACTTGCTTATAGAGACCTGGCTGGTTCCAGAGAATCTGAAAGCAAAGTATTGACATCTTAATTGAGTTGGTGAATTTCGTGTTGCCTGTATGACACGCATAATCAGCATTGTTCGATCACGCTGGATTTTCCTCCCCTTGGATTATTATAATAAGAGGTTCTTGCCCTTGGCATTCAACTCCTGGCTTCTCCAAGAGAAATTGTGCAAACAGAAATAAAGCATTGCTTGGATAGCACTGTGTGCTTTAATATATCTTTCCTCCTTCTCTATCATCCTGAAATTGGTATTTGCTTTGCAAGCAGATGGGCTGTGGGAGTCTTAGTAAAAAAGTTATTTTATGTGATATGTTAGAGTTTAGCAATCTGAATTCTGTAAACTTGATCAGCTGCAATGGCATTAATATATTAGCATTTATTTGACATCATTAAAAATATTTGATTCTATAGTGTGCTTGATTAGGATTTGAGCACCTTATGATATCAATATTTATCAACTTGTTTGAAGTGGGTGGGGTTAGAACAACCAGTAGCCAATCATGTCATCAGAATGGTCAGAGCATGCAGACTGTGCTAGGTGAATGCACTGATGCAGTATGATTGATAATGCTGGGCCGGATCCAGAACTACGTCCGTCTTGCATAGAAGGACGTAGTTCAATAAACAGTAGCTACTGCGCATGTGTAGTAGCTATTGTACGTAATCTGCGTATCGTTTCGCGTATATGCGGTCTAAAAGACCCTCGTGCAACACAGCTACCTTGAAAAAGCTGTGTTGCGAAACACGTGTTGGTGTCGAGGGTCCCGTCTCCGCGTCTCTGTCGGTAGCTTCTGCTCTACATGACCGCTTCAGCCGCTCAATTACTATGGTGAAACTTACCTGTTTTTGTGCTGTATGTTATTTTAGGTAGGGATATGTAGCAGCCCTTAAGTGGGTGAAGCGTCACCGTGAGGTGATTTTGTTATTTTCTTTTATTTCTGTTTGCAGTAGGTTAGGGAAAGCTACGATTATGACCGCTTTTATGGCTATTAGGAACCATTATATGTATCACCTGGGATGCTTCCCCTCCTCGCAGCCTAACCCTAAGACTCCCCTCCTCACAGTCTAACCCTATGAATCCCTTCCCCACAGCCTAACCCTAAGACTCCCCTACCTGAAGCCTGATCCTAAGCCTCCCCTCCTCGCAGCCTAACCCTAAGCCTCCCCTCCTGGCATCCTAACTCTTTGACTCTCCATTGACTCACCTCAAGTCAGGTTCTGCGAATGCATGAATGGGAATGATTACCCTTTCATTTTTAAAACTTTCTAAATGAGCTTTCGGCTGGGTGGATGGGCCCAGTAACTCTGGAGGGGAATAAGGAGATACAGCCATGTGTTGCCTCAAGTCTCAAACACTTAAATAATCATCAACAGATCCATGTGTTACAGTACCGCTCGGGTTCAGAAGTAATCTCATCCATCTCTATATGATAATCAAGGGCCTGATTCAGAGATCCGTCATCGATGGGATCTCAAATATACGCATCTAAGTGGCAGGTCGGAGCAGGTTACATCCCACTGAATAAACAGTCACTCCCCTTGCAAACAGCGGCCGGACCTAAAGTTAGAGCTGCACTGACTAACCCTATCCGGCCGCACTCACTTCCGACCTTATGTGTATTAGTTGTGTATATTTATGGTCCTAAGCCTGCAATCGCGCCCACTTTCACTCATCTCAATGCCTCCCCCCGCCCATTTCTATGCAAATTCTTTGTAGATTTCCGCTGGACTTAGGATCGCAATTGTTCCCGACCGATTCACAAGTCCGACCTTAAGGCATTTCCGACCCTATCTTCAACGTAGACGGCGTTGCACTATTACTACGCATGCGCAGTTGAAGCAAAATCGATCCGACCCTAAATATACGCACCTAACTATCGTTAATATCGGATCTCTGAATCAGGCCCTCCATCTTTGTACCTCCCAACACAAAGAGTATGAAGTTTACCCAAAAGTTTGGATATAGGGAAGGTAAGCACACTGGGTTGGATCCACTTAAGTGCTTGAAATTAGTTACTCCTGGGCTAAACCATGCTGATTGCAGGGGGAGTCATATTTCATGTGTTGGAAACAGTATTAGAGTTGAGAGGTGATGTTTCCTATCCCAATGTCAGGCACCAGCGTTCTGTAGCGCGCCCTCTTCTCTTATGGGGCATGTAGTTTCCAGGGAGGTCTTTTGACCGTCCTCTCCACTGATTCTTCAAGTCTCCCTATTTCCTCCCGCACTGCAGACAGGATGGCGCGGATTATAGCATCTCATGTCTTGGTGATTTCTTGCCGTTCCCGCTATCAGGTTTTTGGTCGGTTTGTTGCTTTGTCTCTGCCTGTATGCCTGGATTGAGCTCTGCATCTGTCCTGCTGCCTTGTCCTTGCCAGTTACTCTTGGGATCGTTCCCTACTATCCAAGGGGCATTATTCCTCTGGTTTTCTTCTGCACTATATCTCCCTGTGCTATACCTACCTCTGGCACATCGTACCTTGTCACAGTGTACCTTCCCTCTGAACTATACCTACCTGTGCTGTACCTACCTCTGGTAATAGTGCCTTGCCTCATTGTATCTCTTCACGGCACTGTACCTACCTGAGCAGTACCAACCTCTGGCACATAGTACCTTGTCACAGTGTACCTTCCCTCTGCACTATACCTACCTGTGCTGTACCTACCTCTGGCACATAGTGCCTTGCCTCATTGTATCTCTCCACGGCACTGTACCTACCTGAGCTGCACCAACCTCCGGCACATAGTGCCTTGCCACAGTGTACCTCTACCCTGCACTATACCTACCTGTGCTGTACCTACCTCTGGCACATAGTGCCTTGCCACAGTGTATCTCTCCTCTGCACTGTACCAGCTACACTTACCTACGGCACACTGTGTCTCTGCATTCCCTGTCTTATCTTTCGGTACATAGTACCCGCTGAGGTTTTACTTACTGTGCATAGTGTCTTGCTAACCTGTGCTGCGTTATAGTACATAATACCAGTCCTCGATACTCTAATTTATGGCACACTGTGTTTCAGTATTACCTTACCTAATCCCACAGTACATAGTACCAGTCCTTGCTACTCATCCCTACGGCACGCTGTGTTCCTGCAATCTTGTTTACCCTACTGTTCTTACCAGTTCTGTCCGTGCCTATCCTGTAAATGTTTGTAGCCTAGTTCTTTCCTGTTTTTGTATGGGTTTCCCATTTCTGTGGACTGATTGCTCTGAGTGGTTGAGTTGCCTTATCTGTCTGCACTAGGGGGTCTTCAAATTCTACCTCTAGGCACGGGAACTCCAGGGGTAGCGACCTACTACTTGGGGTGCAGCCAAGCCCAACCCCACCATCAGGGGCAATGGTGAACACCACCCTAAGGTAGACCTCGCATCCTGGTGCTTCTGTGTGTCTCACCCTAACACCCAAGTGTAAATAACAGTGTGATAGTAAAGCTGGTCAGTATCTGTGTGCAGTAAGCAATTCAAAGATATATCCCTGCATGCAAAGTATATAATTAACTTGACTCCTCCTGCAATCAACATGGTTTGGCCCATGAAAGGGGTACTTCCGGTCGACCCGGGAAAAAAGAAGGGTTTTTCACGGGTCCAACACGGGATGGGTGGTGATGTGAAAGGTCCATGGTTGTTTTCAACCCGGGTCTTTCACATTGTCTCCCGATTGGTGGAGATTTGTCTACTGTTGCTATGGCAACAGTAAACAAATCTATTTTCAGCGTCGGATCTGTAAAAAATTTTTTTAGTGCTACAATCATCAGCATGCCCAAGGAAGGCAGGGCATTCTAGCACTTGGAGAACCACAAGTACCAGCATGCCTTGTCATCCGTTACAACAAAACACAAATTAATACCCCTCCTAGCTACTAAATAAAATATAGGGCCGGCCCCTACCATTAAAAAAAAGACTTAACATTTAATGCCCACTATAAATAAACAATGATCATTTAATACCTCAAATAATAATAAAAAATTTACGCTAATTTTAAAATGCATAATATAAATGAATAAAAAGCATAAAAATGATAAATAAAAAGTATTAAATAATCATTGTTTATTTATAGGGGACATTAAATATTAAGTCTTTTTTTTAATGGTAGGGGCCGGCCCTATATTTTATTTAGTAGCTAGGAGGGGTATTAATTTGTGTTTTGTTGTAACGGATGACAAGGCATGCTGGTACTTGTGGTTCTCCAAGTGCTAGAATGCCCTGCCTTCTATGGGCATGCTGATGATTGTAGCACAAAAAAATTTTTTTACAGATCCGACGCTGAAAATAGATTTGTTTACTGTTGCCATAGCAACTAGCATTCATTGGAGATGTGAAAGGCTCTGACCCGGTAATTTCCCGGGTTTTAGCGGAAAAGAAAAGGTGTCTTTCTTTTTTTTTTTACCCGGTATCTCTTCTCCCGGGAAAAACCCGGGTTTTTAGACCTAGGTTTTTCACATTTGGTGATGTGAAAGGGGTATGTATTGGAGATATCCCTTTGTGGAAATGACAGTTACTTGTCTTAGTCCTTTCCTAATAATTGATAGTTAGAAAAAAACCTACTGGCAGAAAATTCACATTTTTCATCTAATTGGACAAATCAAGTCATAATAATCAGAAAAAGACACAGCAGGGCTCTGGGAACAATGTCACATCTTGCTTATTAAATGTGTCAGCCTTATCTTGGTTTTCTTGAAGAGACTTCATTTTATGTCCTGCAGGTCAGTGTTGATGCTTCCTGTCTGGCACTTAATGTAATCCAGTACAATATTATCATTCATGTGAGCCTTGTTACACGAGGTCTTTATCTACTTTACAGTCTAAAATAATAATGAAATAATCATAGTACAAAAATAACTTGTAAGTAAGTAAATAAGTAGCTTAAAGAACATGAGCTAAAAGCTGCCCTTTCAGTGCCATTTCTCATTTGTCTCTTCTCCTTTAGACTAAATCAGTTATTTCATTGAGGTTGTTATATGGCAAGTAAAAAAACCAACAAACAAAAATACCCAAGAAAACAAGTCCATATCCCCTATAAAAAACCTTGATTCAGTTAATCATTTGGACATTACAGATCAATGATATGTTATTGGATTGGCTGTAGTAGACATAGACGAACTGATCCAGACCTGAATAGAAAAATGAATGCATCCTGTGGACACAGTCCAGTTATTAAAGGCTTAGATGCAATCCAGATGTACACACAATGCCTAAGCATGTATGAGAGGTTGCGTATGGACACATTGAAGCCAAGCACATTACAGCTATGCTCCCTTTCCCCAGTGATCCAAACACAAGTGCAGTGTAGTGCAGTGCTATGTATAGGGGAAATGGTGGATATGCTTTAAGAATGCTCTTTGTTGAATGATGTAAAAATATAGTCATGAATTTAGAGTCCAAATTATAAAACAAAAACAACCATAATGTAAATACCAACACACAGCAATCCATGGGGCGTATTTACAGATCCGTGTGGCGATCGGGCCGCAATTATACGCACGGCCGGTGCAGGCCAAACCCCCTCACATGCACAACACTCCCCTCTCTCGGCTGTGCTGTCGGTGACTTCCACCACCATAGGCTACGTAACTTTCCAAGTGCATTGCCGTGCGTATGTGTCCTCCGAACGTGCGATTCATGATAGTCATGCCCACTTTCCTTCATTTAAATGCCACCCCCCATTTTTAGTTACATTTTCCCGGCGTATTTTTGCGTCGCATATCCGTCCGTATGGACGAACGTGCAATTCACAGGTCCGTCCGTAAGGCACTTCCGTGCATATAGTCTATGTTAACTACGTAAATATAGTTACTAGGCATGCGCAGTTGGTCCGATCCTAAAAATACACCCATATCTTTATCATTTTGTTCGGAAGGTTAAATGCTACTGCAGTGGTCTGATTGTTGAGCGTGCTCTGTGGCTCGTGTAACTATTTAACGGGTCTGGATTGGGTCCAATCGCATATGCGCTTCCTTACTGTACATTGCCCTCCACACCCTTCCTCCCACAAAAGCCCCTCGGAACACAAGAGGTTGCAGCAGTGACTTGCGGGATGGCATGTGCATCTATCCTGGGCATGTGCAGTGCAAAACAACTCAGAGATGCACTATGCAATGGGACTTAAGTTGAGGTCTGGTTCGGGCACTGACATTGAACAACACAAAAATGTGAACAGGGTCATTAAGAGGATTCTATTAGTAACTGAACCTGAGACCTTGCTGCACAATTTATTTATTTTATTAAAAATATGGCTTATATTATTGTTGGCTTGCTTCACCAGCTTTTATTTTTTTATTTTGGCAAACTCAGCACACTATTTTGCAAAGAAGAAAACCCATATGCTGTATAAATATTCAGTTCTACATAGTCTATAATTAGATATTTTGGTATAACAGAAAATTGAACAATCGTCTAAAGCAGCAGTTTGTAACCTTTTTTAGTGAGTACCAATTACCCACTATGGAATCAGGTCATGTGACATTTTGCATGTCAAGTAGACACATACCCGCTACCCAAAAAATCTGGCCCTAGATGTCCACTCAATCCAGCCTTCTGTGCTAAAGCATTGGAGGCCACTCCCCTCGCTCACAAGGAGTTCTGTCCCAGGTACCCTACCTTAAGATTCCTCACTTAAAATAGGGATAGATTGGAAATCTGAAGAGAGTGGAGTGCATAGGGCACACCTATACTGTATCCGTGGTCGAAGTGGAAATTTAGAAGTGGCGGTATGAAAATATAGAAATAAATCTGTGAGAGAATTGACGGTATGGCATACCCCCTCACTTCAAGCCCTGTACTGTATTAGATTAGCATCTCTCCCCCTCCCATTAGTGCTCGCACACACCCCACCGTTGCAAACCCATTAAAACTACAAAGGGTACAGATGTCTGGATTTTACGGATCCACATCTTTACTGAAATTATGGTGTTTGCGTAATTCCAAGAATTCTTGCAACTGGAAAAGGCCCCTTTTTGGAAGTCTGGATCCATTATCAATATTCTGATTTTGGCAGAGATCCAAAATTGCAAGTTGCAAAAAGAACTATTTATGGAATAAGTGGACTAGGAGTGGGCCATTTACCAAGGTATGCAGTTTCCAATATGAAAGGCATGAATTTATTTATTAACAGGATATATATACCGCCGTCAGACTTAAGCATTTCAATTGATCCATACAAACACTTGCAGACCCTCTAACCTATGACCCATTCTATTAGTTACAATATACTCCACACCTGAGCTTCCAACTGTCACTCACCTGGTGAAATGAATAAACTGATATTTAAAAAACTATTTGCCTCTTCAACAAAAGTGGTTACCATAGTAACTGACAGTTGAAAACTGAGGAGCAGAGTATTTTGTACCTAATGGAATGGGTCATGTTGGAGGGTATGCATTTGGGTGACTATAATACCCCTTTCACATCACCAACTGTGAAAAAAAGAAGAAAACCCATATGCTGTATAAATATTCAGTTCTACATAGTCTATAATTAGATATTTTGGTATAACAGAAAATTGAACAATCATCTAAAGCAAGAGTTTGTAACCTTTTTTAGTGAGTACCAATTACCCACTATGGAATCAGGTCATGTGACATTTTGCATGTCAAGTAGACACATACCCGCTACCCAAAAAATCTGGCCCTAGATGTCCACTCAATCCAGCCTTCTGTGCTAAAGCATTGGAGGCCACTCCCCTCGCTCACAAGGAGTTCTGTCCCAGGTACCCTACCTTAAGATTCCTCACTTAAAATAGGGATAGATTGGAAATCTGAAGAGAGTGGAGTGCATAGAGCACACCTATACTGTATCCGTGGTCGAAGTGGAAATTTAGAAGTGGCGGTATGAAAATATAGAAATAAATCTGTGAGAGAATTGACGGTATGGCATACCCCCTCACTTCAAGCCCTGTACTGTATTAGATTAGCATCTCTCCCCCTCCCATTAGTGCTCGCACACACCCCACCGTTGCAAACCCATTAAAACTACAAAGGGTACAGATGTCTGGATTTTACGGATCCACATCTTTACTGAAATTATGGTGTTTGCGTAATTCCAAGAATTCTTGCAACTGGAAAAGCCCCCTTTTTGGAAGTCTGGATCCATTATCAATATTCTGCTTTTGGCAGAGATCCAAAATTGCAAGTTGCAGACCCTAACCTATGACCCATTCCATTAGGTACAATATACTCCACACCTGAGCTTCCAACTGTCACTCACCTGGTGAAATGAATGAACTGATATTTAAAAAACTATTTGCCTCTTCAACAAAAGTGGTTACCATAGTAACTGACAGTTGAAAACTGAGGAGCAGAGTATTTTGTACCTAATGGAATGGGTCATGTTGGAGGGTATGCATTTGGGTGACTATAACAGACCACTTTTGCGACATTAGTACAAGTAATTTTACATTTGTGAAGAGAACATTTAGATAACAACATAATAAATCTATGTACACCATAATATTGCCCTTACTTCCTTTAGAAATTGCTTTTATACCCTCAGAATATTTTCTTTTTTTTTTAAACTATTACAGTTTTTGTACATTTCTACAGCCTGTAGCAATGCAATTAAGGCTGAACAGCACAGTGGCTCAGTGAATAGCACTTGCACCTCTAAGGTCATGAGTTCACTTCCTGGACAAGGCCTTGTCTGTGTGTGGTTTGCTTGTTCTCCCCATGTCTGTGTAAGTTTTCTCCCTGATGCCAAAAACATGCTAGTAGGTTAATTGGTTGCTATCAACCTAGTGTGTGGTAGTGAGTGTATAATATCTGGAGGGTGGTGGGTGGGTACAAAAGGGCAGACCAGATGGTTCTTACATGCCATCAAATTATATGAAAGATGTTGATTCTGGTTTTACAGGTTAGATGTTTGCTTCTTCATGCTTTGGAGTGTTACTGGATATGAAATATTTTCACTATGAAAGTATATATTTTATGTTATCTACGTATCTTTTCCTTACGTAGATTGCGTAAATGCGGTCTTCATTCATAACATTGACCTGTTTTCCTTGCGTCTCCTGTGCTCTGTTTTGCTGGGTGACAGTTATTATTTTGCTAAGTGAGACAGCTGAAGAGGTCATGCAGTTTTAATAGGAGCGGAGAACACTGGCTTTATATCCACTTATGTGTTCTGACACGTTTGACATTTGCGAAAGTGCAAGATGGAGGTGAATTTAAAAAATAACTTGACTTTTACTGAAAAATTAATTATCTTGACAATTTCCCATAGTGACACATGGGCCAAAACATTGACTAACTAATAAATATCATATAGCAATTGCATAACCCTGAAGGGGTATCAGTGGCAAAAGGCACTAATGAAACTTTTTATTTTTATCAGTGTATAAAACTGTAATAAGGTACAGCAGCCACTCAAGATACCGTATAATTAATGTTGGTTTAATTCAGTACTTGCACTATACTTTTCTCGCAAACACTTGACTTGTCGTGACAATGTAAAATAATACTTTTCTTTTAGGAGATTAATTGCAGAAGAAAATTAAAATGGAAGATAACGTAGGAGAAACCCCTCGTGTCCAGCTGTGTTCATAAATTCAATTAATTGATAAGAACAGTCTGGTTCCATAGCATTACTTTGTGGTTTTTTTTGCTTTTCATATTAATTTCATACTTAAAGCCTCTCTGAGATGCCCTTTCTGTTGTAACTCTCAATAGTACAGTAGCCACATTGGTGCCTGATACATTACATTTAGATACTTCTATGCATTGGCAAACGTAGGATTTTGAAAGGAGGGTTTCCAATGTGTGTAACACATGTGGGGTATATTAGCATAGCTCCCAACATTTTGGAGACAAAAATGGGACAAATAAGCTCCGCCCCTGCCCAAGCTCTGCTCCTGCCCAGCCCCCACTATCATGCTGCACAGGGCAGAAATTACCCCTAGTCTGTGAGTGTGTGAGCGAGACATCCATTAATGTTCTCTGTGAAAGCAGGGAGTTTATAATGTAGAAAATAATAAAAATTCTATCTTAAAGAATTGCATTGATTATTGGCTGTAACAAATCCTGTTTTTGATATTTTTTTAGGTGACTTCTTTCACACATTAAAATAATTGTTTTATATTGAAGGAACAGATCTAATAGCAATAGTAGAGCACATTACACAATGGACCAGAGCTTGTGTCAGGGCATACGCACTGTTAAACTTGTTGTGACCCATTCACCATCCCCACCTGCTTCCCTATTGCAGCACAGGCCATTATCATCTTTCTCTATGTCAGTCTGCCCTACATGGCCGTAAAGCCACATCCCTTTTGCAGCACCCGCGAAGCCACGCCCCAGAATCCCTCCCTGGGTGCAACACTGCTATGTGCTCTAGGGCCCTGAGTGATAGTTTAAAACTAACAATAAAAGAAAAAAAAAACCTGATATCAAAATTCACCTTATTAAATTAACATTGAAGTGTGTATGTGTGTGTTTGGGGAAGAGGGGGCATATAGAACACTTTGGAAATAGGTTACAGCTCAGAGGTGGGATTTCCTAGTTCATTTCTAAATTGCTACCAATAAATGTGTTCAATAAGTGAAAGATAAGTATTTTCCATGCGTACATGGTTCAGGTTCTATTATCAGGTTCCTGGAGACTGGCAGCTGTTTCTAGAGGGAAGAATTAAAACATTTAAAAGAACCATATTTCTTTATATATTAAATTTACTTCCTTCAATGTAATATGGAACCTGATCCTGACCTCAGTGCATTTTCCATTTTCCTTTGTCAGTCCCCTCTCATGTGCGGAGATATGGACACTAAGGGCCAAATTTACTAAGCTGCCGGTTTGCAAAAGATGTTGCTCATAGCAACCAATCAGATTCTAGCTGACATTCTCTAGCATTTAATATTTAAATGAGATCAAATCTGATTGGTTGCTATGGGCAACATCTCCACTTTTCCAAACCTGCAGCTTAGTAAACCTGGCCCTAAATCTCTGCATGGAATGTACATCTGTGCAGATCTCCGCCTCTCCCACAGTAAGTAGGCATGTGGAATGTGTGGAACTGAGATCCATGTAATAGTACTTCCAAGGTGGAACATTCACCTGACTTCCACAATGTGCTTGTTAACTTTAGGTAACTTTATTAAATTAGGATCAGGCCCATGGTTTTCTCACAGTGCAACTTTGCTCCTTTTTTTTTAATTTGCTCATAATTTAGACAATTTTTTTAAAAATTTACGCTGCCAGAATCTTGTGATATCAATTGTATTTGCTGTGCTGTATGCACCGGATATTAATAACCTTTAATACAAAGAGAAAGTCATAAAAATAAAGCATTCGAAAGCTTATGCACTGAGTTTTATGTTATGCTGCTGGTTCTTTTAATTCTTTTAATTATGGCACTTACGAGTTCCATAGGGTTGCCTTATGTCTCCGCCTCCCCCCGCCCTCTCCAGCTAATCTAAATATCTCCCCCCTCCCACTTTTTCCTAAAAACGTCCGAGGCGGCATAACGCCACCTCTTTGGACGTTCGAGACCGGATTTAGAACACCGTTATTTTTTACATTTTCTTTAAAGACCGCACGTACGCAATCTACATAACGAAACACTATGTAGATAGCATAACAGTTGCTACGCATGCGTAGTAGCTAGAATCACAAAATTAGGCACGTATGTAAAAAATTACAGGGTTGTGAATCCGGCCCGCGGTCTTTAAAGACAGCACCTATGCTATCTACGTGTGAATCAGGCCCATAGTGCCTATTCCACCACAGGTTTAATTCCAAACCAACTGTATATTTAATATTTATATTATTTCACCTGACTTTGGAATTACTGTGTGCTGATAGAGTACCCTGATACGTCTAATGTGTTAATCCCTGTCACGGTCTGCGGTGGCAAGTGCTGCACTTACCCGACCACTAGCCGTCTGGCAGCAGTTTCCCCAGTATGTGCCTCTCTCCAGCCCTCTAGAGGTTCCTGTGTAAGTCTCTATTAAAGCATGTGTGCTTGTGTCTGGGATTAGGCATCTGCATCTTTACCTCTCTGGTGCATGGGCGTCGCCATCTTGCCTCCTCTCAGGTGATTCCCAGCAGCCACTCAGGTGCTCCTCTGCGCACACATGATTCATCCAGCCAATTTGTGCACTGGGCGGACTATTTAAACTCTGTTCACAGCCCATGCTGTGCCCGGATCAACTTGGTCTTCTAGGAACTACTCGTTCATTCTAGGTGCCTGGCTGTCCTTATATTGCCTCCTGATTCTGTCTGCTGATCTTGGTGCTCCTGCAATCTGGTAACCCTGACCAGCCTGCCTGCCTGCCTTACCTTGTGGCACCACTGGTCCCAGCAGTGCCTGGATCTCTGCTCCTGCAATCTGGTAATCCTGACCTGCCTGCCTTGCATTGTGGCACCACTGGTCCCTGCAGTACCTGGATCTCTGCACCTGCAATCTGGTAACCCTGAACTGTCTGCCTATTGCATTCAAGTCAAGTCTGCCTTGTATCTGGTTCAAGTCACTGTTGCCATACAGTTCTGCCTATTGCATTCAAGTCAAGTCTACCTTGTATCTGGTTCAAGTCACTGTTGCTACACGGTTTTCCTGCCTACTGCATTCAAGTCCAGTCTGCCTTGTATCTGGTTCAAGTCACTGTTGCCATACAGTTCTGCCTATTGCATTCAAGTCAAGTCTGCCTTGTATCTAGTTCAAGTCACTGTGTCTGCCTAGCATCTGGTTCAAGTCACTGTTGCTATGCTATACAGTTTACTCTACCGTTGCTACCCAGTCCAGCCTGGTCCTGCTGTCCTGGTCTCAAGCCCTGGTCCTGCCGTCCTGGTCTCAAGCCCTGGTCCTGCTGTCATGGTTCTGCTGTCCTGGTCTCATCATCCTGGTCCTGCCATCCCGGTTCCACTGTCCTGGGTCCTTTTCTGGTTCCAGTTACCGTGGTCCTCGCTGTCCGGTCCAGTAGCCTTGCGATCCAGCAACCCGGCACGCCCATCCGGCGCAAACTGTTCCTGTCTTCACTCCAGTCCGGTCCTGTCTTCATGCCAGTCCGGCGCAACCCAGCACGCCAATCCGGCGCAACCCAGCACTGTTTTCACTCCATTCCTGGTACAGCTTGCTTCTGACTTCAGTTTTGATCCAGCCATCCTGTTATCCAGTTAGCAAGCTACCCAGCTATCCTGAACTTTGCACTCAAGTCCGGCATAGTCCGGCCACCAATCTGCTACTCTCTGGACATTCACCCTCACTCTATTCCACTACCATTTACTCTGTCTTGTGCAACCATCCTTAATAAAAATCACTAATTCTATTTCACTCCTGCTCGTCTGTTAATTCCCTGGATACCCGGGACAGGTCCCACCATTCCTCGCAGTTTGTGACAATCCCAAATGACAGGTCACTTGTAGACCTGTCATCTGTCACTGGGCTCTGCCAGAGAACCTCTGTGAACCAGAGCTATGGGCAGGTGCCCCTCTTGTATCCCTCAGACCACCAACCAGCAAGTGTGGCCTCTAGAAGCGTGTATCTTTAACCTAAAGTAAAGTTGTTGCTGTCATTAAGCAGTATATTAAGCTCTGGTTATTAAGGTGCTATTTATAGATTCATTATTTTCTTTTCCTTTGAATATATCCTTTGAGGATGCTGACCAGAGCCATAATTAGTTATTTTAGAGTGTTAGCAGGAAGGAAAACTGATAACTCAGCCCTCAGATGTTCACTGTCCAGCACCCACTTTCAGATGATTGCATTGACTGCATGCACTGGATCATATTTCTGAATTCTTCACCTCTTCTTTGACCAATAGGCAGGTACTGTGACCCACACTGCTACCTTTTAGATCCTTAGAGAATGCTGCGATAACATCTACAAGGCTGTTTGCTTTTCCAGGTAGATTAAACATGCTGCAGGACTTGAAACGCCAGTGAAATGTTGAAAGCAGGGGGAGTGATGTTATCGGAGGCAGACTGTGCTCTCTCTTGTATAGTATTACATTTGGAGCCCTACTAAGTATTTAATTGGTGCTCTGGCATCTGAGATTACCAGTGTACTAACAGAAATGGTCTCAAACACTGACCTGTCTTCATTCTTCTTGTATTTTGCTGTCTTGCATTACCAAGAAACAGCTATTTCCATATCTTCGCTGTAATGCACAAATATTTTTCTACTAGTGTTTAGAAGGCAGACACATTAATACTGCATTTTATGTGCAAGTGTTGAAAGGGAGATTGGTGCAACATCCATGGTGCGTTTATTCTTAGCATCCAATCAGATGCCTGATTTGATTATTCTGGTCAAAATATCATGGGGCTGGATCCTGATGGCAGACGGTTACTTGACTCCCACAAGCTACTTGCAGAAGTCTGGCTGTGCGCATGCATACGCCAATGTTCAGCAACAGATCTCCTATTGTACTGAATGAACTATGTTTAGGGAGGTGCCAGAGAGGTGGGAATAAGCATGTAGATTAAGCAGGGTTGCCGACTCTCCTGGAATACCCGGGAGACTCCCAAAATTTGGGCAACCTGACAAATCTCCCGCATGAGAGACAAGGGGGCCTCTCATAACAGTAATCAGCGGGGCTTGATGACGCGATTTTCATCATCAAGCCCCGCCCACCCCCTGGAACACTATGATCCGTGGTAATGCTGGAAAGGGGTCGGGGCTTAAAGATGATATTTGCATAATCGCGTCATTAAGACCCGCCACTGTGTCGGCCTCTAGCTTAAGAGTTCAAAAGTCGGCAACCCTCTGATTAAGGTAAGTGGGTGGCGTAAGGAAGATCCGCACTGCTCTGGATTCTGACCGATGCAGATCTGTGTGGTGATTTTAACACAGGGTTCTGGACACGTAAGTAAAAACTCTGTATGAGACAGAGGATTGACGGGAATTCACTTCACACACAGAATGCACATGGAAGTCAGGATCAGACACTTAGATATCACTTTCCCAACTGAAGACTGCATATTGGCGCTGGTTGAATTGCAGATACTGGGGAAGGAACTTGCGCTCCGGCCTCCACTGGTGCATACGCAGAATACAGATGGCACGCTGTAGGCGCCGACGTGTATTGTTTTATTTATTTATTTAAATGTTATTTTAATAATAACCACCTGAAATATTATTTACATCCGCTCTCTGACGAAACTTGCAGTCGCAAGAGAAACACGTAGGAGTTTCTGCTCCCTCCACTATCCCCAAATTGGGCTCAATACACCACTCTCTGCACCTGAGCACTAGCTGCCAACCCTTGGGGCTGTGCACCACTTCAGCAACAGAAAAAAAAACTGTATAACGGCTCATCTAACTCTCTATGTGGGACAGCTAAAGACGCCTTCAAAAGAGCTGCATGCTGCAGCGTCAATACCAGACCGTCTGACTAACAACGTCCACAGTGGAGATTCCAACCATAAGAAGGAAGAAATCAGCGCTCAGATATATATATAAATGGACATCTAGGTAAGTAAATGAATAATATATCCTCCAGCAGCTACTAAAGGGAGACCACCCCTTAAATAAGCAGAACAAATATAAGAATAGAGCGCTAGGAGAATATAATTATTTATTACAAATGAGGATCCAAGACTGTGAGCTAGTTTATTTTATATTTTTAATAAAAAACAGTTACTTTTGATGATCATGTTCTATCTACTAAGCTTTATAGCTTCTCTTATATAAACTGTTAAAATATAAATTATTAGTTTGGTTTTGCAAGAGAATTAGTAATATCCTTGTATTTATACGGGGCCACCAAGCAGAATTTTGGGCCCCTGTATAGAAACTTATTGAGGCCCAAGCTAGGATAATGGAATATGGGGCCCACCTAGCTGTAAATAGCATCTACCAAACAGTAAATCCCCCCCATCCCTTCTGTGTTCCTACACCCCACCCACCCC
>WWET01000063.1:314694-325610 GCA_011038615.1 Limnodynastes dumerilii | reverse complement strand
TCTGCCTTTATTCAAGTAACATTTACCTTTATGAAATAACACAGTAATGGATTAACATTGGCGCAATACATCTCAAAATGCAGAGTTTAAGCATTTGAACTGGTTACAGACTAATTGAAAATGCTCATACCCATAATAGAATTTATATACTATAGTCCCCTTTTATGGACGGAATATAAGGGCTTATTATGGCAGATAATTTGAACACAATTATGGAGAATAAAGAACGTTGGAACAGATCCAAACATACGTTTGACAGCTGAATTCTGCATTTAGGAATTCGACTGTGTTTCTGGCAGTGCGCATACGTGCGCCAGATGTTACGGTATGGAAATCCAGGGGTATGGAACTTACTTCCATATGTCTGGAGATCTGACTTACAGCGCAGTGCATCTCCTCCATCTACCTAGTAGGGCAGAGAGGGGGAGCACTGAAATGTTACATTAGGGGCAGGTTTTAAGCTTTACATGTGGATGAGTGATTTTACTGAGTGCTGATCCACACAAGAGACTTTAGACTGCCTTATGGCAATGTAAGTCCTATACAGTTCACACAAGAGAGGGAAGAGGCAGGGGGAGTTCAATCCCTTCTTCCGTGTGGACTGCCAGACCTCCATGCATGTGGAAGGTCTGGATCCGGTCCCTTATTGTGGGGTATATGCTCTTTATATCAGATGCTTTCAGAATATTAAAATCACTCTGAAAAGTCAACCATTTTATTTGATCTGTCAGATTATCCTTCCGGTGTACAACCATTTTAACTTGAATTAGCATTACAGGAGCTGATTCAGAGATGCGATTGCGAAAAGATCGCAAATATACGCACCGATGTTACGGTATTGAAATCCAGGGGTATGGAACTTACTTCCATATGTCTGGAGATCTGACTTACAGCGCAGTGCATCCCCTCCACCTACCTAGTAGGGCAGAGAGGGGGAGCACTGAAATGTTACATTAGGGGCAGGTTTTAAGCTTGCTTTACATGTGGATGAGTGATTTTACTGAGTGCTGATCCACACAAGAGACTTTATGGCAATGTAAGTCCTATACAGTTCACACAAGAGAGGGAAGAGGCAGGGGGAGTTCAATCCCTTCTTCCGTGTGGACTGCCAGACCTCCATGCATGTGGAAGGTCTGGATCTGGTCCCTTATTGTGGGGTATATGCTCTTTATATCAGATACTTTCAGAATCTTAAAATCACTCTGAAAAGTCAACCATTTTTTTGATCTGTCAGATTATCCTTCCGGTGTACAACCATTTTAACTTGAATCAGCATTACAGTCTCTATATTTCAAGTGATGTCACAACCTGATTTATATTATTAATGAACATCAGGACGTCTCCCTGAATTGTGGGTAATCTCCTTGACTTCCTGAAGCATTTGACAATCTCCCTGATACTGATTCAGTTCCACAAATTGTTGGCTACACCCCCTGTGGTATGATGTCAGAATTTAAAAATTCAGTGTTCTCTACAAGGTTTGTTAAAAATGTAAAACATTTTTTTCACAATTTAACAATAGATAAATGCTGATGTCACTACTATTGGCAAAAACAGTTCCCGACAGGGCTAGATTCACCTCTGGTTGGAGATAGACACGCTTCTTTAGTGGCACAGGACACACCTTTGGTGAAGCTTTCTCAATCTTCCTGCTATTCATTTGTAAAGGCTGGATTAAACAGGCACAAAATGCTTGTGATCAGCTGTTATATAGTAGCGGAAAATGATTTAACCCATGGTTGCCGGCTTTCCTATGGCAGATCCCAGAGGGAAGACATAGAAGCTGGTATGGCGGGAGGCTTAATGATATGATTTATGCAAATCGTGGCCCCATGCATGAAACCACAGCCTCAAGTCCCATGTGGGAGATTTGCCCGCTCTCCTGGGATACCGGGAGAACTGCCTGAATTTTGGGAGTTTCTGGATATTAACAGGATTATATTTTGTTTTATAAAAAGTAATAAATATTATGTAGCGCTTACAATTATAAGTAAAAAGAAAAAAATATGTAAATATAAAAATGTTTATTGTATATTATTTGTAATTTATAAATATAGAGGTAATAATAATAGATTGGCATTGGTAATTCTAAAACCTAATACATTTATTTAACATCATATATTTAAAAACTTAGAGGTGGACTAGTATCAGCCACAGTGTAATTAGGTAATATACTTGCTCTCCAAGGTTGGTGAATATCAAATGGAGATTCTACATAAGAACTGGTGTCCACATTAGCTCCCCTCTGTTACCCGTTCCTTAGACCGGGCTGTTGTACTGATGGCAGGTCACTCGCTTCCAGATTGCACATTCTATGTCTCCAATATGACATTTCAATAAATAGTTTCACAAACTCTCCTGGTGTCCGCTTTGGCTCCCATGTTTACCCGTTCCTCAAGGTGGGCTGAGGTCAGAATAACGGGAGACCCGCTTCCAGGGTGCGTGAGTTGTTTAGCAAACATTCAACAACCTTCTTTTCTTAGAGGATTTTCTTACACCCGGGTGGCCAGCCCTGAGTTAGTCCCTCTGTGGAGCACACAATATAAGCAAGAAGGATCTTATCCAAACAATTCAATACAGCGGTATACTTAAAAGAGATTTGGCCACGTCAATGTTGCTGCTTACGCGTTTCATCAGATGCCTCTAGACTTTTTCTAAGCTGTTCATTTGGAGTTTTCACTCCTTCTTATATGTGTTGTTTACAGGTGTTACAATCAGACAATTAAGTTCCTTAAAGGTCCCCTGTCTCTTTACGAGAGTCAACTGTAATATATTTACATATTGTTAAAGCACATATAGAAGGGTCATATTAAACAAATATATCTGGGCCAAGAGATATTAAATATCGTATAAATTATACATATTTTTATATTTGTATCATTTTAAATTTTTTTAACATAAAACCTCTTGTATTGGCATAGTTGTTGTAAAATATACATATGTAAAAGCAAGTTTATTGTTCCACAAGGGAAATATTATTTAAAAATGATTATTAAATCATATCTGTTTGTTAAGAAATAAAATAAAATAAAATATGACTACAAATATATATATATTACTAAATGGTATAATCCCTATAAAGCGAGGTGGCACAAGAGGTACATTAATAATTTCTTGCTCTTGTCCTGTGTTTGGCAGGGTAAACGCTCCCTCTTGTTCTGGCTTGTTATCTTCCCATATGATTTCTGCATCTGAGGTCGTCTGTAGTGCATGTCTCCTGTCAAAGGAGTTTACCAGCACTGACACAAATCCTCAGAAGTAGCACAAGCTTAAAACAAGGCTACCATTCCTATTAACAAGACAGAAAATTGTTTTCTGAATTGCCCCTATGAGCCGAGGGACCCGAAGACGTGTCCCTAGCTGAGTTCTCCATATAAGAACTTTTTGGTGCGTTGAAAATCTAAATGAAGTCCTGAGATTTGCATAAACCCTGCCTGAAGAGTTAATATAATTTATTCAGTTTCCTTCAGAGGATCTATCTGGACAGACACAGCCACAAGAGGTAATTGTAAGATGCCAGGCTAGTTTTCTACAGTCTTACATTGTAAGCATCCCCAAATAACTGACTCTGCAGATATTGGTTGATGATATTAGCACAGACAGGGGAAATGATTGCAATTTATTCCAATTCAATTAAGTACGTTTGTTTCATCGATTTCTTCCCTCTTCTTCTTTTTTTTTTTTTTTTAACTATTTACAGATTTACAGCTGGTCCTCTTCCAGATCCCTCATTTTCATATTAATCTGCCGCCTCAGTGCTTTTATATGTTGTTATTATTTGGCCAGGTCCAGAAGCCGATCTTACTGTGATCGAATCCCTGAGCAAAAAATGCAGAACGATCCGCCAGCCAGTGCCTCGCTGCCATTCTGGGCATCCCTGCATTTACAGCTTAATCACTCCCAATGCATTGTGAAAGCCAGGGCTTACCATAAGTTCTCCAACTCAAGCACACTTGAAATTTTCAGACGTATGGAGCTGGGATCAGTATGCAAGAGGGAACATGTATACTGTACGAAGAAAAACCCACTTTTCATGCTTCTGTGTGAAGGTGCCTTAAGTCTGAATGGGGTTGGAATGTGTTCTGTAGGTAAAGAAGTACTTTTATCTCAATAACTTGTAAACATTTCCAAAATGGGATTTAGCTATTAATAATACGGGATCGGAACCTGACAGCGGATCTTATGCAGCTTGATCATAAGTAACAAAATGTGTAGGGACTATCCATCTGTACTATTTTATGTAACCACATCTGCAGACAGATGGACTTCCCATACCCAGGGGCTACTTTAACTGTGTCAAATGTGGAAAATGTCTGCATAGGTATTTATTAACAGGTTTTTATATAGCGCCATCATATTACATATCATTTTACAAATTTAAATCTATATATATGAAAATGGATGTGTGTATGTATGTATTAGCATAACTCTGGAATGCCTGGAGCGAATTACACCAAACTTGGTACACATACGACTTACAATCTGAAAAAAATAATGTGGGGGTAAGACACCCCTAGCTCCCCTTAGGGGTGGGGGTGGGAAGGGGTGACATGTGAAAATAATTGAAAACGACCGATATTAGTGTCGAATCCATAGTTTTCGGGGTCGCCGAGATAATTAGTGACACTTCGTATGCCGTTTTAGTCCAAGTTCAGCCCCCATCAGCATGGAGGGTGAGAAGGGGTGAAAAATAAAATCAAGTTCAGCCCCCATCAGCATGGAGGGTGAGAAGGGGTGAAAAATAAAATGTCCAAAATGACCAGCATTAGTGTCAAATCCATCGTTTTCGGGATCGCTAAGCTGATTGGTGACAGTCCCGATGACATTTAAGCCCAAGTTTAGTGAAATAGAACGAATAGAACTCTGTTGAACCTTCTAGAAGGTTGTGGGTAAGGAACGTTTGTTTGTACGAGATAAACTCAGGAACGCATTTTGAAAATTGATATGTTCCTTAGACTGTCTGTCTTAATGATGCATAAGGAAGAAAACTTCACAGCGTGGTATTATTGGCTACCATAAGACATACTAGGGGGATTGGGGTCCCAGTAGAACCTCCCATTGGTATAGGCTGGGCAGAACTTTAACAAAGCGAGCTTGTTCTGAGTCTTCTACTGGATAGATTTGGATGACATAACATCACGATTTAGGAGGGACTGTCCTAATTTGCGGACCACAAAAGGGGTGGTTTAAACAAATAAGGTTAGTTGTGGGTGTAGTTTGGCCAGAAGAGGGCAGAGCATCCAACTCATTGAATTAATGACTTATAGATTTAAACCCGGGCAGCACCGGGCACTTTTGCTAGTAATTATTATATGGGTGGTAACAGACAGACTGCACGCAAACCTGCTCTCTATGGGATGTTGGAGTTTGATACAAAATGTGAAGTGCTATATCATAAAATCCACAATTCCGTGGGGTTGAGAGAAGGCCACGCTCCTCAGTTGCACGGAGATGTAATCTGTGGACTCTACCTTAGAATGTCTTAGCACTCCTTCACTGTACTATTACAATACTTCTCCGCTCCCACACAGCGGAATCACTTTCCACTACCTGCTTCCTGACCCGGCCTCTAAAATGATCCCCGAACAGAACTCAGTTCCATCCTCAGAATTAAATAAATTTGTGCCCCACACATTTCACATTGCACTCCAGGTGAGGTTATACAACTTTTTGTGTAGTTACAGTGTATATAGAAATACACATAATGGAAAAAAAGTTTGTATAGATGCTAGTCTGTGTTAACAGCTGTCCATTGTTGACCGTTGTCACCTCTGTTGTCACTTAATACAACAATGGGGCATCATCTACAAGGACACTCACCATACACCAGCGTTTCTCCATTCTCCTGGGTTTAGTGACTGGTATTACCTGGTATTTAGTGACTTGATGTTAATATTAATGACTGCTCTCTATTCACTGAACTGTCCTGTTAATCAAGGTGACTGTTGGGAAAAGCAGCATAAAATAAAGGAAAAATATGCACCTGGACAAATCCCTGCTGTATTACAGTGATAGGCAAATTTTAATTGTGCAGATGGAATTAGTGTTGAGTTGATGTTTTCTATATCAACACAACATTAGAGTATAACATTTAATCTAGTATATTATTTGTATGTTATAAGCAAAAGCTATTTTTTTTATGTGCATGAAAATATTACATTCATTTTACCCATAGTTGCCGACACTCCCGGAATGTCCGGGAGACTCACGAAATTCGGGCAGTTCTCCTGGTATCCCGGGAGAGCCGGCAAATCTCCCGCAAGGGACTTGAGGCTCGCGGTTTCCATTAAACCACGGCCTCAAGTCCTCCCCCCTGCCTGGCCTAGTTTACTAGTGTTGCTAGGGACAGGGAGGGACTTGATGACGCCAATTGCATCAGCAAGCCCCACCCCCATCCCTATGAAACCCCAAAACAGGTAATTGATAGTCAAGGGATGGTGCTTAGTGACGCGATTTGCATACATTGTGCCGTTAAGCCCCGCCCCCTGCATGCATCTATAGCTTCCCTCTGGGATCTACTGGAGGAAAGCTTTTAAAAGTCAGCAACCCTGATTTTACCCCTCAAATTGCAACGTGGGATGTCCTGTTTTTGTTGTTATTCTTAAACTCTAGATCAACCCCTCATGGGGATATTCAATTCAGTCTATTTAGAACAAAGTAGTAGCCTAAAACATAAGATGTCCCATAGAGACACTTTACGTCTCAGCAGCTATTGTAATAGATGAAGTGTGCTAATTCTCAATTAAATGTCCCCCTAAGTATCCTGTTTTTGGGTATTTTCTCATTTGTAGGAAGGCTAGAGGGTATTACAGTCACCCAGAGGGATGTGCTGTTTAACTGATGAGTGAACGCCAGGTATAATTAAATACAGGATCACAGGCTAAAATGTTATGTCCAGTTGCGGATTTTCATCTTTTGAGCCTCTTCTCCCAGCTCTTTGTTATTCCCATATCCTAGCTCTTGCTATATACTTTTCAACCGCAGCCACATTAAGTCTGTTTGTTCAATTCATATTAATTGCTGTTTTAATTAAGAACTTTGGTAATGTTGAAAGTCAACAGTGTAATACTCAGTGATGTGAAAACAAGAAAACACATTTAAAATGCACTGCTGCTTTTAATTGCTTTTGCAGCAGTGAAATAGTTTCAGCAAATAGAATTTGCTTCTAGAGCAGAGAGCTGATACAAATAACATGTTGACTTTGTACAATAAACAATCATAAAAATATGATCTAAAACTAGTGATGATAAATCTGATATGTTTCGTGGTGAGGCCCAGTAATCAGTAAGTCTCAGAATTTGGATGGTAAATACAATTTGGTGGCACTGCAAATCGATTTGTAGTTACTGGTGGTAATTATTAAATGTAAAGCCCTATTGCTCACTCAAATGACTAAGGTGTATTTAATAAGGGCCTAAATACTGCTGACAAAAGGTTCTTTTTACTTATTAAATATATATCTATGTCTCACACACTTACAGTGTTTTTCATACTTTATTAAATTGTGGATGAAGAGATGTTATCAGAAGTCTCTGCTTGTCTTAAATTTATTATAAAATATTTATGGTGAAGGAGAATTGAGACAGATATACCAGATATTACTCAAGAGTTGTTGTCCCAAGCAGCTGACCGATCAGCATAATTGCCAACTCTCCCTGAATATCAGGGAGACTCCCTGAAGATTGGGTGATCTCCCTGACTCCCTGAAGTGTTTGGTAATCTCCCTGATTCTAATTTAATCCATTGAGGTCTATGGAGATTCATGGAGGCCAAGATGTAATGAAAGACTCAGCTTCAGTGTTACTTTTATCTTTTCTATAAAGATAGTAATGAAAGTATTCTCTGACAATTTAATAATCAATAAATACTGATACTGCCATTTTTATTGGAAAATCATTTTCCTGCCAGTGCTAGATACACCTATGTGTGGAGCTATTCACAGGACACACCTCTTTGGCGGTACAGGACACACCCCTTTGGTGCAGCGCCTTGATAGTGGTCTCACAATCTCCCTGATATTCATTTGCAAAAGTAGGCAACCATGCTGATCAGCTGCACAATGCTTCCATACACACTACATTTGGAGGAAGTGTTCCATAACCCCCTGCAGCAACGATATCCCTGCACAGAGGAAGTCCTACTGCAGGAAGACGATGGGGCATCGTCTGAAGCAAGTTAGAAAACCCATACAGACTGCACTTTTCACCAGATATATCGTGACATTGTTTGCTTGCATAAATCAGGGTTGTTGACTCTCCTGGAATATCAGTTAGACTCCTGGAAAGTCCCGACTCCCTTGCTCTCATTCCCTAGTGTTACTTGGGGATGACAACATCAAGCCCTGCCGATTACAGTAGAAATTCACAGGGGTGGAGCTTAATGACACGATTTGCATAAATTGCAACATTAAGCCCTCCCCCCATACCGGACTCGTACATCAGCAAAGCCAGTGTAAGTAAATTAAAGGATCAATATGGATATATGGAAGTACTTTGAGAAGATATAAAGAGGTTTTATTAATACACCAAATAAAGCTAACAATTATATGTCAATATGATACTCAAATGTAATAAATACTATAGCAACAATGTCAAACATGCAAAGTTATGCCACAAGGCAATCAAGTTGTACAATAGACACCGAATGAATTCTTAATAAAATTATTGATTATTGAGGATACAAAGGGTGTCTATTGTACAACTTGATTGCCTTGTGGCATAACTTTGCTTTTTTGACATTGTTGGTACAGCATTTATTGCATTTGAGTATCATATTGACATATTATTGTTTTTTTTTACTTTATTTGGTGTATTAATAAAAACTCTTTATATCTACTCAAAGCGCTTCCTTTTATCCATATTGTCTTTTTCATTTGGGACTAGTCATCCCAGGATAGCAACTTGAGGGATATATATATAGAGTAACTACTTTTTCATTGCTTCTCACTGCATATAGGTTTCCTACTTTGAGTGCTGAACAATACTCTTTATTGATTATTGCATTTTCCAATTAAAGGATCAATAAGGAATGGCCGGGGGCTGGAGAGAAAGGATTGCTGGAAACATACAAAGGAGAAAGGAAGTGGAGTTGAAAGGATGTTTGAAGAAATACAAGGGGTGAAAGAATGGCTGGAGATATACAAGGGGGTAAAAGGATGGCTGGGACATACAAGCGGATGAAAGGATGGCAGGGACATACTAGAGGGTGAAAAGATGGATATGCAAGGGGGGTGGAATACACACAAGGTGGGTGAAAGGATGGCTGTGTATGTAACCCTTTGGATTTTTTGCTCTTTTAATAAAACCAGTACATTCTTTCTATCCTTAATTTAGACTAACACATTATGCAGTGCTTTAAAATTAAAGAATGTTATTAAACTATTAATTAAGATACACATTACTTTTGTCCTAAATGCTGAGAGCTATGTCACACTCTGGCGAGTGGGCGCTGCACATCTCTGAGAATGAGTACTTTATACCTGCTTGGCTTGACCCTATGGAGGCACAGCCCATGCCTCCAATGGGTTTGAACACACTCTTTTGGGAGAGCACTGTATTATTCAACAATGATGGGGAAGGCCCAAGAAGTTGCTGTACTGGTTCCCAGAATTCCTCTTGGCGGCGATGTCCAGAATTGGAGTATATATTGAGTGTACTAAGACCATTTTGCTGTAAATACTGATGTTTTTTTAGATTTAAACGACCACTTTAGATTTGAAGAGATTCATTTTTTGTTAACCTAGGTGAACAGAGAAGAAAAGATTTATTTCTGTTTACCGAGTTGAACCCTTTTTGATGCTTTAAATGCTTCAGTATTGTTTTATGTATGTGTCAACGGTCCACTTAAAGACTTAGAAAATGCTTGTTCTAAATAGTGTACATTTTCCATTTGCATTGTGTAGGTAAAAGCTCTATGCGAGATGTATTGTTGTTAAAATGATCCCCAGCTGTTTAGAGCCCTCTCTAGAACATACATGTGGCGTTTGCTGTTTTCTGTCATAATAAAATACCCTTTCCTCTCTCTTCTCCTTTCTGTTTTTGACCTCCTCATCCTGTCTGCATGTGATAAATGGGAGGATGCCACCAAATGGGGAAAGATCACCTCTACCTGTCCTTGAATGAGGACAATTTGTCATAGACTTTTTAGCACCTTGTATGGGTAGACACAACAGGTTTAGATTAGATTTTATTGCCATTGTTCCACATTTTATGGACTGCTTATTTCTCATTAACTATAAAATGAAAAAATATTGCTTCAGAAATATCTCATGTCTATTGTTGTTTTTCATTTATTTTGTTTCAAAATCAAATGTACTTAGTGTACATTTCTGTTACAAGAATGTCATTGTGTTATACAGGATTTATTTTTTGTCTTTGTAACACATCCATGCTAAACTATATATATTCCTGTAAATAATATCTATATAAATGGCATGTCCTGAGGTTATTGCTTATAATCAGTGAATTATGATGCGATCATTGTAACGTTCACTTAAAAATGGAATGTGGTACAAGAAACAACGCACTATTTACTGTAAATGTATTTATTTATTAACAGGTTTTTATATAGCGCCCACAGATTACGTAGCGCTTTACAATGTTACAATCTTTATAACAATACTGGGGAATAACAGACAGACTGGGTGGGTAAGAGGGCCCTGCTCACAGGCTTACACTCTATAGGACAATGGGTTTGATACATAAGGGCAAGTGCTATATATCACACAATGGACCAGCCAGGGTGTATGACAAAAGTGCTCAATGCTCTGTATGCTCCAGTCACACAGCAGTGGTAGTAGCAGAGATGAGGGAATTGTAGAACAGAGAGCATGCGGGTTTGTGTTCGTAATGTGTTAAATTGTAGAAGTGGTTGATAATATGGTATTTAATGCTTAGGGTGGTTGTGGAATTTGATAA
>WWET01000063.1:265732-280361 GCA_011038615.1 Limnodynastes dumerilii | reverse complement strand
GGGGGGGGGGGGTGCAGAGGGGGAGGGATGGAGGACCCATGTACAAATCCTGCACAAGAGCTCCTTCACTTCATAAAACATCCCTGAATTTAGGTGTTCTGATTTCCTATATCCTATGGATATTAGATTATTATGGCCACACAACACTTCTTGATTGGGGGAGCAGCTATTTTTTATTATTTGTATCACTGCCCCCTCTTTAAATAGAAGAGGGGGCACAGAAGATGGGTGGCAGCCATCCCTTTTATACAGGTTTCTGTTTAGCCAGATGGGATGGCTATGTTTTATGAACCCAAATCCTTCCTCATGACACCACTTTCTAAGCCACAGATTGAAATCATGAATGCACCACATTGTACCTTCTTCAAATCTGTGTACTGGCACTTCAGAAAAAGTAACAGTATTTGCCACCTGCTTAAGAGCAGTTCCCAACTTTCTAAATTCATCTCTGACTGCTGCAACTCCAGCATTAGCTAAGTCATTTGTTCCAAGATGGATAATGACATCAACCTCCCTTTCCCTGCTGCATATGAGGTTTGCAAGGGCACAGCTTGTGCAAGGTGTCTTTGCGCAACTGGAACTTTCTTACCAACATTCTTCACTATAGTCCACCCAGTACACCTCCTGGGAAATCTCTGAGGCAATGGTAGCATCAAAGATACAGACATCCTGCACATCTCACCATGCATTCTAGCTATCTCATCCCGCGAAAAGACATCTTCTGACAGATGGGACAACACCTGAGTTTCCAAATTGTTTCACGCAAAACAAAAGCATCACAGTCACTGACATTGACATTCTACAAGGTTTATTCTAATTAAAATAAGAAAACTTCACTATAACAACAATTCAAACAAATAATTTAAATGGGCCCAAATCCAGCCCTAATCAAGTTCAATCTCCAGTTACAACTCCTAGATGCCTGCAAAATCAATGCTTAGGCAGGTTACACCTTTGCAGGTTGAAACTATACCCCCCTTTAAATTTATTACGGGGCATATAAAACCCTATTATAGAGGGGTATATTTATCACAATTAAGGAGGAATAAAAGCCCTTTTGAGCATCTACAGTAAATGGCTCATAGTAAAAACCCTTTTATATTGAAAAAGCCTATTATGTTTGATAATTTAAACACAGTTAAGAAGGAATAAAAAGCTTTACAATGGGGCATATAGAGTATTATCTCCTGTAATAAACCTCTATATTCACTCATAACCGGCCTCATAATAATGTGGAAGGGAAAATAATTTCAGTACAATTAATGCTTTATCTCCCCACTTAAATGTGCTCAGATGAACCTAATAGTGCTCTATATATTCTACAATAAGCTCATAATTCTCCTTAATAGTGTGTAAATGATCCCCCATTATAGGGCTATATATTCCCCACTATGATATACTGTAGTCATATTAAGAGGGCTATTATGATGAAACATGTGAACACAATTAATAAGAAATGTTGAGATTTATTATGGGGTCATTAGAAATCCCTATTATATTGGCATATGGAGCAGTATTATGGGGCAATATAGAACCCTTTTATTGAGACATGAAGAAGTTTTATGTGGCCACATTGAGCAAATGTATATTATTTTTTGGGCTGGTCCTGATGTGACACTTGCCTTACCTTCAAGCAAGTTGCTTGTGCCTGTAATGTTACTTTAGAGATAAGTTATCTGAGATTATATTTAGCTGTAGAAACTCAATATGTTTCTTCCAGCTCCAGGCTTTCTGTATTGAGCCGCACTATCCAAATATCTAAAGTTTCAAATCAGAAAGATAGGGTTATCTTAAGGGGCATGCATTAAGGCCAGACCCAGACTTTTTAAAAGCATGTGTTTATCTGAACGCTAGGATTAGAAAATAGATGCTTTTTGCTACGGTTCATGTGCAAGCGCTACATTCTCAGGACAAGTACAGCGAGGGTCTGCTAAGTGCCCTCCGTACTATATCCAGCTGTTGCAAGCCGTCACACTTCCCGGGATGACATGTTCATACTCACCGCTAGTTCTATGCTGTCACCTGCAGATTTGCCAGCATGTGTATTCTGGTGAATGTAAGAAAATGCCACGTGTCAGCACCGCTGGTAGTCTGGCTGGTGCACATTCCTCTTCTTTTGGTGTCCTGGCTGCTAGGTTACTGCCAGGACACCAGCTTATTACAATAGACGTGTGGAGGCTGCAGGCCAATGTGGTAGCAGCAGCACCTTTGTGCCCTCCTGTCTTGTTCTTGTATTTGTCTTTGATCTTTGTGAGTTCTGAGTGGTCCCTTGTCTCTCCTCTCTATCTTCCTCCTCATGATTCCAGCACATTGTCCTCGAGTCCCTGAGCTTCCCTAGCCTGCCTCCGTGGTTCTCCTTGCCTGAAAAGCTTGCAGACTTCACCCTTGTGGGTGTTTGAGTCAGTGCCCTTGTCTGTTCTATTTGTTTGTCTGTCTCCATGGGCTTCTCCATCTTGCTTTCTCCAGTGTTACTTTCTATCTCACACTGTGGGTACTCTCATGTACTTCCCGCTCTTGCGAGTTCTCGCTCTCTCCCCAATTTGTCATCTTGGGCTCTTGTTTCTTGACTCTTTGCAGGAATTGCCTCCAGTGGCCATAACCTGCTAGGAGTCTACAGCCCTGCCTATCACCATCAGGGGCTTTTGTGAAAATCAGGCTCCTTGTTAGACTCTGTGCACTGGTAGGTTTTACCCGTTACACCAGCCTTCCGTGCAGTTCCCATTTTACTTGAGGACAGTATAGAAATTTTAAGGCAGGGGCCTTTTGGAAGTCTGGATTTGGTCTTGTACAACAAGAACTGGAGCGCTGGTTACTACTAATAAATAATTATTAATTGCAATCCAAAAATTAATAAGTTAAGTGAATTACAAGTATTACCATACAAGAGTTGGAAATAGAAATATAGGATGTTAAATTTTATTAATAAGACATTGGTTGTGTCAATATAAAAAAATCAATAAAACAATAAAGATTCAAGCTGGGGGAAAATCAAATAAAATTAAGATGATAAAAGTCCCTTATGGTCACTTAAATATCGACACAGCAGGTACTAGAGTATTCAGTGCTCAACCATTGAGTACACACAATGAGTGAATAATCTGGTTAAATGTGAATGATAATGATGGTACTTCGTGCTCAGCAGTAATTCAGAGGCATAAGAGCAGCATATGTTAGTGAGCTGAGCAAGCAGAAGTTATTACAGCAGCAAGAGTCTGTGTGCTTGTAAGCCGTAGATGGTAGCAAATATCTACAAGCAAGTGAGGACTTGACGGTATGAGGCAAAAGCAGGTATTAAAAACGTTGTCCTCTGAAGAAGTTGCCATAGCAACGAAACGCGTCAGCCTCTCTTTCATTTTCTGTTGGTACCTACCTAATGTCAGCGCTGACATTGAAAAGATGGTTATGGAAGATGGTAATGGCCTGTGCTGCAATAAGGAAGCAGGTTGGGGATGGTGAATGGGTCACAACAAATTCAACAGTGCTTATACACTGACACAAGCTCTGGTCCATTGTGTAATGTGTTTTACTAATGCATTGTATACTTCTATTGCTATTACATCTGTTCCTTCAATATAAAACTACTGTTGTAATTTGTGAAAGAAGTAAATTATAAATGACCTAAAAATTATATTAAAAAAACAGGACTTGTTACAGCCAATAACCAATAAAATTCCTTAATGTAGAATTTTTATTATTTCCAAATCTACATTATAACCATCCTGCTGTCACAGAGAATGTTAATGGTCGTCTTAGATGTCTTGGCAGTCAGATAGTATGACCATATTATCAGTATTGTCATTTTACATATGTTTTTTTCCAACAGTGCATCATATTAAGTAGCTATTTACAATTTTAAACAGTCCTTCACATCAACCTCTGCCACATTACAGTCTAAGGGGTAGATCCAGAACTACGTCAGTCTTCCATAGACGGCCGTAATTCAATGAACAATAGCTACTGCTATAGACCGCATATACGCAATAAACGTATCAAGATGATACGCAGATTACGTACATGCGCAGTAGCTATTGTTCATTGAATTACGGCCGTCTGTGGAAGACGGACGTAGTTCTGGATCCGGCCCTAATTCCCTAACATACACACACACACACACACACAGACTAGGGGTAATTTTTGCCCCATGCGGCATGACCGTGGGGGCGGGTCGGAAGCAGAGCTTGGGCGGGACAGGCGGAGCTTATTTGTCCCATTTTTGGGCACCAAAATGTTTGCAGCTATGCTAATAAACACCACATGTATTACACGCATTGGAAACCCCCCTTTCAAAATCCTACGTTTGCCACTGATACAAGTAAAATGCACAGATGTTGGGTTGGCTGTAATTTATGTATAAGAGGAAACCATTTAATGACCTTTACATTATCAACCACAACCCCCTTCCTTTTCAGAAATAAAACCCTTCCAAAATTCTTTATTCTTCATATGCGTCCTATCAATTCCCAGCACTGTTAAGGAGAATGGATGAAAATGCATATCAGTAAGTAACCTAAGGTATTAATTAACCTGTACTTACAAAGCTGACCCAAAGCACTGCAGGGACGATAAGATGTCAGCAGATCATGTTTAAAAATGACTCATACTTCCAGCATATGAATCTATTAATGTGAATAACCAGGCTCAAGGTATAGTATGACCTCTATGTGTCCAAGAGAAGAATCAGTTTAGGGATATTTTCCATCTAATTTAATGTGCATTTAAAATGAGATTTTGCAGTTAATATTTAATAGATGTTAATAGGACCTATATTAAAAGTCATTAGAACTCATTGGTAGTACTTTAATTCAATATGTGACCTCTCTTAGTAGTTGATAAACTGAATGATGTTTCCCTCCATTATTACAGGTTGTAAAAAATTCAAACAACAAAACAAATCCCTTAAACTTTAATGCTGATGATAAGACAGTAAAATGTGCATGATATAAAATACATAATAGTATTAATGGGAATGCATTAAATATTGGGAAAGTATTAGGAGAGCTTACAATTGAAACAGGTTACGTGATAAATCATGAAATACTATAAGCAATTGTAGGAGACAAATGATTTATTATTCATAATTAAAGCTTAATTGCAACAAATTATCTGCAGAATAAAAATATAGCCTATATCGGTTTTATTTATTATTCTACCTGGTAGAATAGGTTTTACAAAGAATATTCCCCAGCCCCAACCAGCCCCTCCAGGATGTACACAGTAATGGGTGGCGGTCACTTAGATATTGTTTGTATAGAATGGAGGGCATGAAGATGTTGTCTGTATAGAATGGAGGGCATGAAGATGCTGTCTGTATAGAATGGAGGGGTTGAAGATGTTGTCTGTATAGAATGGAGGGCATGAAGATGCTGTCTGTATAGAATGGAGGACATGAAGATGCTGTCTGTGTAGAATGGAGGGCATGAAGATGCTGTCTGTATAGAATGGAGGGCATGAAGATGCTGATCCGTATTCAGAGTACCAGACGTATAAACACCGCATTTATGCAATCTACATAAGAAAAAGATACGTAGATTACATTAAAAAATTACTACACATGCACAGTAGTAAAAATCACTAAACACCAGACGTATATGTTATGCGTCCGGTACTCTGAATACGGGCCGCTGTCTGTAAAGAATGGAGGGCATGAGGATGCTTTCTATATTCGGTGGCAGTCACTAGGATTCTATCTGCATTGTACAGAAGTCACTATAAATCTCATTATTTTATATAAATGTAATCTCACTTACATTTTTGTTAGTGCCGTCTGTAGTTCATCCCACCTATATGTGGCCAATTGTTTTCAATGACCACTTTAAAGTCCTGATTTGCCTCTGAGATAATACTCTGCCCTTTTCGTTTTCTGAAGGTTCTACTTCCTATTGCAGGCACAGCTCTCTCGTGACTCTTCAGATGTTATAAAAACTACAAGTTCCAGCATGCTCTAACAGCAAAGCTTAGTTTATAGCTTATACGTGTCCTCACATAAGGGACCGGATCCAGACCAGAGCTCCGAGCACAGAAGCTGCGGAGATCCGAATCCAGATCCACCCAGTATTCAGCTTCCCATGTGGTGGGCCCTACATAAGGGCTGAACCAAGCCCTTACTGTGCTATCGAAATCCCTTCCCCTTCCCCTTCTGCATGTCATACGTAATTCCCGTTTTGAATGTTACTTACTGCGGCTCTTATGAAAAGGGGGCTATCTCCCCCATTACGCATTTCGTATCTCTGCTGTAAAGGCAGAGATAGACATGCTAATGAGGGGACGAGGCAGGGGAAGCCCCGTTATGATCAGCTATGCGGCTGTAAGGCCTCATGCCTGATTGTAAAAGTTAGGGTAGTAATCTGGACACGTTAGTTCTCACAGGGGCTCGACCGTTTGACATCTGATACCCCCATCCACTGGTTGTGTTGCTATCGGATCAGAGCTCCCCCCGCTCCCCCCAAACAAACAACACCCTCAGCACCAAACCTTTTTGCTGAGACCTCCACCGCCACTGCCCCACCATGCTCTATCTGTAAAGAAAAAGCTAAACTGATATACTGTAAAGAAAAAGTTAAACTGATATACATATAAAACTTTGAGGTAGGGGGAAATCTCTGCGATGAGTGCCCACTCCCCTTCAACTAACTCACTTTATATTACCCCACGCCCTGCCCAACTCCACCCCCCACCCCTTATTCTATCCCAACCCACCTACCCTGAACTATTAACCCTTTGCCCCCTGGATGTCTGCCTAGGCCACTTGAATGCTATTTCATAACCTGTGGCCCTATGGGGTCCTTGGTTCTTTTAATCTGTGATGGAAACATTGCTTATGGCAGGCAGCATGCAGCCATAGATAAAGTGGGCATGTGAAAAATGGGGGAATGTAATCTATAACTGGACTCCAACAGTGCAGAGCATCACAAAGGACTAACAGATCAAAGTGTCTGTGATTGGTGGCACACTCTCTCCACTTTGCTTCATGACATTTGCTGCATGACATTTAAAACTATTCAAACTACTCCTGAAACTGTTGAAGCATTTCGTTTCTGATCCACGTCAGTACATTCTTACATGCCCCAAGGCAAAACAAATGCATGGCTTTCTAATTTGTGTGCCAATATAGAATGAAACCCACAAACTCCCTCAGACCACTTTTTGTAACTATTTTTGTATATTTTATATTTGCTTTTTTTTTTTTTAAACCACATTCATATTTAATGTTCCCATCTTGTGAATATTATGTACATTACAATACAAATGTTTTCTCATGTATACTGACATTCTGATCGTCTGCCAAGGGAGGGCCTAGGGAAGGGGGGTGTTGAAGCCAGAGTGGGGGAACCACAAAATATCCATACATGGGAAAGAATTCTGTGGTTCTTTGAGGAACCTACAGGTCATCAAGCAAACGTCTGCCCCTTCAGTCATGCAAAGCATCTCCCTATATCCACTAAACAGACGCTCTGACACAATATTTGGATGCAGATGAAAAAGTAAAAGAACTGATTTAAACATCAATATAGAATGTTTTATGATATAAAGCAAATCACATGAGTCATGTGTGTAGAAGTTTATTGAACTGCAAAAATATTGGCAAACAATTGTTAAAATAGAAGTTAACTCCCCAGATGCGTCTGTAAATATTCCCTATATTTAAGCTGAAATGCTTATGCTAACAGGATGTCTGAATTATGCCTCACACAAGGAAGTATATTTCAGAGAATGAGACATACCAGAGCATAGAGGTCATGCAGTAAATATGGGGGCAGCCGCCTGAAAATTTTTAGTTGCTTTATATTGCTTTATATACATTGTAGTGGAGACATAGAACTGACAGCCAGCAGTCATTGTCTACCCATGATACCTCTATACCTGAAAATGTTAGGAAACAAAGAAACTTGAATCATATGAAGTAAAAAAAAACCAAATCAATTATATGCCGTTAAATAGACTTCAAAGATTTATTTATGGTAAAGTAATTTATTTGATGGTGATATGATTTTGGTAAACATTTGTAACATTTGGGGGGGAGCGGCAGACTTTTTACCATGCTAATCAAACATTGTTAATTTGGTAGGCAAGAGGATCGGGGAGCAGCGCAGATAAGTGATATGGGACTCTTTTCACAGATACGTTTTTGCGTGGGGTTGCGTGCGTATTTTTAAGAGCGGATTAACCGTGCATGCGTAGTAACTTTTTCCACGCAAATTACGTAGTATTTACACACGGAAGTACTTTAGGCACGGACTTGTGACTTGGGGACATACGTACAGAGGGGCGGTTGTTTTCTGTATGGTCGAAGTTACGTGAAAGTGGGTGAGGGGAGGCATTTAAATGGGCTTTTGAGGACGCGGTTAGTAAAATACCCACGTACGGAAGTGACATATGCGCGTAAGTACACACGTAGAGTTAAGGGTGCCCTATGGAGGCGGAAGTCACTGAAAACCCGTCCGTGTGAGGGGGGTGTCATGGGTGTTGCCTTGCTACGTGAAATTTAGGGGCAGATTCAGTTGAGCGTAAGGAGCCTTTAGAATGGCACATTGCGCAAATTTACATCACAAATTTTATCTCGCACCCCATAGAGCTACCCTAAAAGACAGGAATAGGAACACTTTGCGCCTATTCCGTCATCGTGCTCAGTTGTATCTGCCCCTTGTAATTTGGACCAAACCTAATTAACTATTAAAACAAAGCTGGACACACACTATATGATGTCCCTATCTCATAATGATTATATGCAGGGGGTGTGTACTAGGTACCTGATGTAGTGCAGCATATTCTAACAACTAACTACTGTAACCCCTCCTCTGCTGCTAACTACTGTAACCCCTCCTCTGCTGCTAACTACTGTAACCCCTCCTCTGCTGCTAACAACTGTAACCTGTCCTCTGCTGCTAACAACTGTAACCTGTCCTCTGCTGCTAACTACTGTAACACCTCCTCTACTGCTAACTACTGTAACACCTCCTCTGCTGCTGACAACTGTAACACCTCCTCTGCTGCTAACTACTGTAACACCTCCTCTGCTGCTAACAACTGTAACCCCTCCTCTCTGTAACACCTCCTCCGCTGCTAATTACTGTAACACCTCCTCTGCTGCTAATAACTGTAACCCCTTCTCTGCTGCTAACTACTGTAACACCTTCTCTGCTGCTAACCACTGTAACACCTCCTCCGCTGCTAATTACTGTAACACCTCCTCTGCTGCTAATAACTGTAACCCCTTCTCTGCTGCTAACTACTGTAACACCTTCTCTGCTGCTAACCACTGTAACACCTCCTCCGCTGCTAATTACTGTAACACCTCCTCTGCTGCTAATAACTGTAACCCCTTCTCTGCTGCTAACTACTGTAACACCTTCTCTGCTGCTAACCACTGTAACACCTCCTCCGCTGCTAATTACTGTAACACCTCCTCTGCTGCTAATAACTGTAACCCCTTCTCTGCTGCTAACTACTGTAACACCTCCTCTGCTGTTAACTACTGTAACACCTCCTCTGCTGCTAATAACTGTAACCCCTTCTCTGCTGCTAACTACTGTAACACCTCCTCTGCTGCTAACTACTGTAACACCTTCTCTGCTGCTAACCACTGTAACACCTCCTCCGCTGCTAATTACTGTAACACCTCCTCTGCTGCTAACTACTGTAACCCCTCCTCTGCTGCTAATTACTGTAACACCTCCTCTGCTGCTAACCACTGTAACATCTCTGTCATCTGGTTATCCTTGTGTTCGGTGGGAATTTATATGCATTTTTGATTCCCGGAGGTCCAGCACACAGGATTTGGAGGGCTTAGCATTGCTTATAGCAGGCATAGGAAACCTTTGGCGCTGCGGGTATATTAAAACTTCAACTCCCAGCATGCTCCAGTAGGACAGGCATACATAACACCTGGCAAGGCATGATGGGACTTTTAGGTTTATGACACTTGAAGTGCCATAGGCTGCTTATTTCTTTCTTATGGCATCAACAAGCTCAGTTATAGACTGAGTGCTGGTACTCTGACAATTTAGAGTACCATGGGTGCAGGTGGGTGGCTGACCCGGGACCCCTCTATTCTGGGCCCTGTAGTAGCTCCATGTGTGGTATGTGGAATCTATGGTCATTTTTGCAAAATTCATAGTCTCGACAACACTAGTCTGACTGTGTATAATTAACACTAAAAATCCAGTGGTGTCAAGCTCCCGTCTATCAGACAGGTAACCTTATGTATGACCATATTCAATTATCCCCACCCCCTCCTTCCCGTTAATTGAAAACATGAAAGTCATTAGTTTGCAGTGAATTTATAAACATTACCCAATCCATTTCTATACAACTTCTAATACAATGAATATACCTTCCTTCTTCACCGCTCTTTATATTACAATTCAAGTTCCTCCTAACTCCTGTTGACTGTCGTGTAGCTGTATTTGAGAATATTCCTTATTGTGGTATTTTTGATCGGTTGCAGTCCTCGGTAAGAAATTCAGATTTCCGAAATAGGGACATCCAAAAGTTCCTTTTCGGATGTCCCTATTTCAAATACTCCCTGCTTTAGAAATTTTTTTTCCAGAATGGATGAGTATGCCGATCGGCATACTCACCCATTCTGATTCGGAAACACCACCGCCGCTGATATCCCGCCACTACCGCAGGACCGCAGGGAAAGGTAAGTAACCTCTCCAGGGTGCGGGGAAGTGACGGTTAGGGTCAGGCTGCAGGAGAGGGATGGTTAGGGTCGGGTTGCGGGAGAAGGAGGGTTAGGGCCAGGCTGCAGGGAAGGGAGAATTGGGTCAGTCTGCAGTAGATGGTGGATTAGGGTCAGGCTGCAGGGAAGGGAGAGTTAGGATTAGGGTAATGAGAGGGGAGGGTTAGGGTTAGAATTAGGGGAAGGGTTGGGGTACTTTATTTCCTTACCTTTCGGAGCACCGAAAGCTTGGTGCTCCATGGATCGATTGGGCATATGCAATCGAAATCCTAGCCAGTTCGAAACTGGCTGGGAGATAACGGCCCTATCAAAATAGGGCCATTCTAAGCAGGAACCCACACCCATATTTGATAGTTGAAATGCACATCAGAGCCTGTAAGGAATAATAACCTGCCCTCTATACTCAAGAGGGCTATATATGCCTGCGCTCTACACGATTCTCAGCGACTCGAAACATAAAGTGACCTGAAATACGTTTTCAGGACAGGATGTCTGCCTGGGCACCCTGAAAAGAGCTGTAACCCTCTGCCACGCTTACCCTGTTCTGCCCTGTCTGTGTTTAATGATGATTTCTATTAGTGAACTCACTGTCTTCCATGAACTGATTCAAGGGATTTAGTCATTTGATACTCTTCTTGTACTAAGCACACATCCTTTTATCCAGGCCAGCTGCCTGGACAAACCAATACGATGCTGTTTTAAGGCGGCATGAAAGGCAAATGATCAAGGGACCCAGGCCCCCTTGTGCTGGCATTCGTTATAGCAATGGCACTGATAGCTAGTACTGAGGTTACACCCTTGGATGCATGGACACAGAATTACTATAGCTCCTGCTTAATCTCTGATTTCATGATCCAACATAACGGTTCTTCTCTTTCTCAGAAATATGCTTTCTTCTAGCACTCAAAAGACATGTTATCATGTCAAGTCAGAGGCTAACTTGAGATCTCTCCATATGTTCAGGGGCCAGCTAGTGATCTTGGCATATGTGGGTGAAAGAATAAAAAAAAACCCCTTCTGAACACATGGTAGATATTTTCTGGTCCTCTCCACATGAAAGAGATCTGCACATGTGCACGGCAAGGTCACGGGCACTTGTGTTGTATCTGATTATACATGCATGATGTGTAGTGACAGCCTATCTGATACATGCTGCGTTAAACATACAATAAGCAGAAATAAATAAACATAGTTCTCTTGAAGATGTTCTTTAAGGTGTCAAAGTTCTGTATTCTGCATTTTTTAAGGACAAGTAACATGTTCCAGAGTCCATTGCAAGTTCATCTAGAAGCTATAATGAGAAACAGTTATCAGTTATCTTAGTCACCGTGTAATCTTATCATTAAACCCTTGATGGAAGAGATACAGTGGGTTGTAATGTTTGAGAAGATGATAGTGTAATAATGGGCCCTAACCCTAAAGCTGGCCACACACTAGAGCGATTATCGGCCCAAACACATGATTATCGTGGATTGGGCCAAAAATCGCTCAAGTGTGCCGATAATCAAAAAAAAAAATGGCTGCCGTCAGATAATCTGATTGGGTGGTTTGCAATAAAAATTATCGTTTATCGCTAGCAAAATCGTGTAGTGTGTGGGCATTTCAGATAATCGTATGTCCTCTCTCCCTGTCTGGCTATACAGCGCTGTATAGCCAGACAGGGGGAGAAAGGACAGAGTGCTTGCAGCCTGTCAGTGTGTGGGGCTCTGCAGCGCTATGTCCTCTCTCCCTGTCTGGCTATTCAGCGCTGTATAGCCAGACATAGGGAGAGAGGACAGAGCGCTTGCAGCCTGTCAGTGTGAAAGCTGGGTCTCCTGTCAGGATTGACAGGAGAGACTGCAGCAGAGATTATTGTTCGCAGCCTGTGGCAGTGTATGGAGCCGATATCGGGACCTTTCCCCAGGGGGAAATCGTCCCGTTTATCGGCAGCCACATGCTGGGAGCGATAATCGCTCTAGTGTGTGGCCAGCTTAATTTTGCATTTAGAAGCTTTAGTCAATTTATTCCATGCAGGGGTAATCAATGTCTTGCAAAGATAGGATTTGACACAATGGTCCAGATCCAGACTTACGTCCGCTAGCGTATTTCCGCTAGATGGAGACGCAAAAACGCTATTTTGTAGGTACTGCGCATGCGCACAGCAGATTTTACAGCACGTAACTCTGAACGTACGTCCCATCCTAGTATCAAGAGGGCAACTATGGACGAAGGCACGTGCCAGTCATATGATACCCGTAATTAGGCATTGGAGGCGGAGAGAGGCATTTAAATCGTACAGTATGGCGTGCTTAGGCGCGTAAGTAAGTATGTGCAGCCATTACAGCCGACAGCAGTTACACTTTGAAAAGTTAAGGTAGGGTTTGGCAAGCGGAAAACAGCAAAAGAACGTACGACCGAGGGAGTTCCTAGGGGAGTGCGTAGTAATAACAATTGCATAAATACGCTACACGTTGAAACGTAAAGGGTACGTAGCTCTGGATCTGCCCCAATGTTTGCCATTTCCATTTATCACAGTCAAGGGGAGCCTAAAACTTGAAATGGCCTTACTGGAAGTCTAAAGTTGCAGGCTAAGTCCTACATAAATGGCGTATATTAGATTACTACGCATGCGCTGTATATCCCTTCCTAAATATACGCACCTAAAATAGCAGATTCTTAAGTGTGCATCGGGTCCTCTGTATACATAGCAACCAATCAGATTCTAGCTGATATTCTCTGGTATGTAAAAGGAAAGTGAGAGCTACAATCTCATTGGTTGCTAAAGGGAACATCACCACTTTTCCGCAGTTTAGTAAATCTAGACCCAAATGTATTTCTAATCGTTATTCATTAGTATTTTCTGTATTTTAAAAACAGCAGCAGAAAAGGACACATAGTCAAACCACACAACAATTCAGCGTTGCACAGTGATAGCATACACTGTACCTATTGTAAGTCTACAGAAAGAATGGTCATCCACTCCATGGCTGCTGAAGTTCTATTAATATTTGTATGTTTCTTGTAATGTTGGCTTTTGTCCCATTTGGCAATTTACCAGACCAGAACTAGTCTATGGGAAAACGTCCGTTTTTAATTTATAAAATATGCCTGTAAGATTGCCAAATCTTTTGCTAATCTTACAATAACATTGTCTGCATCTGTACAAATAACAATAATATACAGCATTCCTTAATGGAGAAATCTGCCAAGTTGGGGTTAGGTTGATTGCCCTTCTCAGTGTTAGCTGCATGTCATGCTCTGAACAATAGCTTGTTGCCTACATTTTAGTTTTTGTGAAATAATGAACAAAAAAGGGAATTTTCATGTGACTGTGACTGGAAAATAATTATAAAGTGACAATATCAGTTCACATTTACCAGCATGTAGGTATTTACACAGGGGGCACCTCAACAATGCTGGCTTCAAATATATTCTAACATCAGTTTCAGAGCTGGATCCAGACTTAAGTAAGTGCTTGAAATGAGTTACTCCTGGGCTAAACCATATTGATTGCAGGGGAGTCATATTTCATCTGTTGCAAACAGTATTAGAGTTGAGAGGTGATGTTTCCTATCCCAAGTCTAAATAACAGTGTGATCGTAAAGCTGGTCAGTATCTGTGTGCAGTAAGCAATTCAAAGATATATCCCTGCTTACACAGAATACAATTAACTTGACTCCCCCCTACAATCAACATGGTTTAGCCCAGGAGAAACTAATTTCAAGCATTTGCTTAAGTCTGGATCCAACCCAAATACACTAAAAATATTAAATCCCATCACATTCCTTAAAAAGCCCTTTACAATTGCTGTATATAACAGTGACAGGTGCTATTGGATGGTGATAACATGAGGTCACACTTTGGAGATCCCATGGGGACTCTTTATTATCAGTTCTGATGGAGACCAGTATTAAGGAAACTGGTGCCCTTCAGTAGTTGTGAAACTATAAGACCAATGATGCCAGGAAT
>WWET01000063.1:238917-249172 GCA_011038615.1 Limnodynastes dumerilii | reverse complement strand
TAATACTGTTTGCAACAGATGAAATATGACTCCCCTACAATCAACATGGTTTATCCCAGGAGTAACTCATTTCAAGCACTTACTTAAGTCTGGATCCAGCCCTATGTTCTTAGCATATGCAGAGAAAAATCATGAGATACATTGTACATACGTGCTGGTCTCGCTCATCCTAATGTCTTTTCTTCTGGCTTCACTTGACCCTGTGGACCAGAAATGGCCAATAATAAGTAATCAATTATAAGTCATTCAAGAAAAAAAGACTTGTGTAGCAATCCCTGCCTCGTTGTTGACTCAAAAGGTAAATGTATGATATTGCAAAATGACCCATAAAAATTGACTTTGAAATGTGATTTGTGCAAACCCACACCTGGTAATACCCATGGACACTGGTAGCTGGTGCTTGCATCTGAAATGTGCCCATAAATACCACCCACCCACCCAAAAAAGAAACAAAAAAACTATTAATCACCATAAAAACCATTTCTAAAATCACACTCTGCCTACTGGGTCATGTAGAGAAAGGCAAATATCAGCATGATGACCTTTATGAGACATGGATTATAAAACAATGTTTTTAAAGCCAGCTCAGAAAATGAGATTATTTTCTTTAAATTGTGCCAAAGTAAGCTAATGACTCCAAAGCAATAACGCTGAAGGCCAGCTCACGCATATATCCGAGCGCTCAAAAAAACAATTACTTTGAAAGTAGAACTACAAACATTTCCTTCCTGTGAAACAGTAATAAATAGCTGGAGCAATTAAACTATTAAAACCACATGCTGCTGGAGTGATCCCCACAGTTACAATGATTTCCTTTTGTGGCATGGTAAGTTAAATGGTATTTTTGTAAATGATGTGTATTAGCAGGTATCTGGCAATTCTCATCTGCTACGTGAGCTCTGGGGCTTTGCTGAATCCAGACCTGGTATTTAAAGCTTAACCTGCATTGTTCTCCTGTGAGTTAGAGGTCACTTATTGGTTCTTGTTAACATGCAGTTATCACACAATCAGAATTTGTAAGTGAAATGAACTATTGGGTTCTATGGCTGAATAATATAATTATAATGGCCTTAGAACATACTGTTTCTTATTATTGTTTTGATTTCCGTAAAGTATACTTATCATTACAGTCAATTTGTTTCCTGACCTAAGATCATGGGTCGTATTCAGAGATCCGTCAGTGAAAGGTTCGCAATTATACGCACTGACGTTGCTAGGCAACACCCATGACACCCCCCTCACACGGACGGGTTGCTGGAGACTTATGAGTCCCTCGAGCACTCTGATCTTTTAGTTGGATTTTACGTGCGTCTAATACTTATGTACGTGCGTATGTAACTAATGCTCATTTAAATGCCTCCCCCCACCTTCTTTCTCCGGACGGATTACAACCAAGCCCCTCCGTACGTATGTTCCCAAGTGCGATTCACAAGTCCGTGCCTAATGGACTTCCGTGTGGAAAATCAACGTGGATTGAGTAAATTTAGTTACTACGCATGCGCAGTTCCTAAAAATACGCACGGAACTCCCCGCAAAAACAGTTCTCTGAATACGGCCCCATAGCTTTAAAGATAGTGCCAGTTCTGGCCAGTGGGCAAGATTTAGATCGTACCTCTTAAACAACAAAGCCGGCTAGTAATCCCCCCCCCCCTCTGGACTGAAGCTGGGTACTCACTTATCGACCAATTTACAAGTTTGTGCGCTCTCGCAACTGCATTCTCCGTTTCTTATCCAAGTTCTGATGTCATGCAGCACCGTCTTAGTCTGTGAATGACAGGTGGTCTGGCAAAGAAGCAATGTAAGAATGTGTACGGTGACAGGATCCTTTCAGCAGATGCAGGTCGGAGGTCTGCTGTGAAATTGGACAAGTGTGCATTATGGATTAGGTGTTATATCTGAGAACTTAGTCTGTATGAAAACAGTCTGGTCTGAAGGAGGATCTGAAGAGGACTGGACATGTGTGTACCCAGCTTAATGGTGCCCTGTGCTCTGGATCAGTGTTTCCCAATCCTGGTCCTCAGGGACCACTAACAGTCCATGTTTTCCAGGCCTCCGCACAGAACAAGTGATATAATGAGTACCACCTATTTAGGAGGGGTTAATCTAGTACAAACATGACAATTAGTCTGGCTGCACTCACAAACCAAATACAAATCTCATTATAAGCTGTACCAATAATATATTAATACATGCGGGTTGTACTATTATATTTATACATGGTTGAAAACGTATAACTGAAACTGTATATATACAAATATACATACATACATATATATATATATATATATATATATATATATATGTGTGTGTGTGTGTGTGTGTGTGTTATTTGATGGCGCAGGGTCTTCCTACCACACAGTCAGCTCTCTCTTTGGATAACTGTAGATATACTACAGGGATGAATCGGTGACATGATATACAGCTATTGTACAAAGAGCACCATCAAAGATTGAGCAAGAAAAATAAGATTGTTGTTTTTCGGTCTTTCTGCATTGATATACACCAGAGCAGTGATGTAACCCACAGCTGGGAGTACTTAAGATCAGTGTTGTAATCTTAAAGGGCGAGATGCTAATTCTTATTGCCTTACTCCTCAAATTCAATATATCCAAGTGGTAGGCTTAATATTGGTTCAACCCATAGAACGGCTGCCTCCCCTGCACATACAGCGGTAACAGATCCAGTTTAAAATAGTTTTAAAGCCAGGTTTACTAAGCTGCGGGTTTGGAAAAGTGGAGATGTTGCCTATAGCAACCAATCAAATTCTAGTTGACATTCTCTAGTATTCAATAGTTAAATGAGATCTAGAATCTGATTGGTTGCTTTGGGCCAAAGCTGCAGCTTAGTAAATCTGGCCCTTAGTGTTTAATTCAGCTGCAGTAGTGTAACCATTGTCCCCATCACGGAATGCAGCTAGCAACTGGAGTTTAAAAGACCAGTTGTTTCTATTTTAATGTATTGTGCCTTTAGCTTCACCCATCTGCAAGACAAAAGGCCTGACACATTTTGTATACAAACAAAGCTTATCTGGGAACTACTTCATCCTCACTATGCTCAGCATCCCTTGTGAGCCTGGCATTGGAAAGGCAGATATAGGTACAGTTAAGAGTAAATGATTAACCCCCTATTCCAGGCAACTGATTATAATGATTCAGGAATTACACCACTATCTGCAGGGTATTTGGCTCATTACACAGTGTTATTGTTGAAAGTTGTTATTGTTTAACTACTCTGAAGCTTTGTGGTTGCTTTAACAATAATTGTCATATCGTTACCCCCCCCCCCAAAAAACCACNTAAAACTTTCCCCCCCCCCCCCCCCAAAAAAAAAAAAAGTCACATAAAAAACAAGGTCAGCGTTTATACCTCTTTGATCAGAGAAATGTATTGCTTTTTTACATTTTAGATAGTAAATATAGGAGACAAAAGTGATTCTTTTGGGAGGTAATGTAATGTTTTATCAATACATAGTACAAAGTCTTCTGGGTGTGCTGCACAATCTTTATTTAATAAGGTTGAATCTCTTAACTCTTCTGTCCCCATTGTTCTGGGTCTGGAAAAGCTGAGCATAGCACAGTAGAAATCAAGGATTTCTCTGATGCAGTGCCATTACTAAATGCCACCAAGGAGATATAGATCAGAAAGATGAGGAAAACAGCTGTCTCTTCTCTCTAAATAGACTCCTATATCTCCTGGAGTTTGAGCAAATGGTTGCTAGGTGGCGCTGTTGCATTGAAGTCTCTATTTGTGTAATTTAAACCTGGCAATGTCTTATAACCTGTTATGTAGACTGACTTAAGGGAGGATTTTGTGGTTAATAGCCAAGAATTTCCTTTGAAAGCAGGTGAAAAAACAGCTTACATTCCTGCATTTTTTTCCCCTATAAGCTACTGGAAATTATTTTCTAGTCTGAAAGCTCTAGGTATTTTATTGGCTATTAATCAGTGCATATTCATTGTTGAAGCAGTGATGTGAAAGGCAGCGCTGATAAAACTGCTATCCAGAACGTTAACTGGTAGCATTATGTCACCACACTGTACCCTGACAAATCTTCTGGTATTAAACAGCCTCCATCTACTGAGAACAGGAGACCACTATTCGAAACCTGATTTCCTTTTATGAGCTGCATTTTTTAAGGCATTCTAACTAAGCCAATCACAGCTGATTTAATTACTCTGGGCTAACTCCTTCTTTATAACTATTCACATGTGGACATTACATTAGCAGCTGCTCGTGTATAGTGCCTCTGGACAGACTTTTTATAAGCCGTGCTAATATATATGAGTTGCATTATGTAGAATACATTTAATTCAATGTCGCAATTGCTGCCTTTGTGGTATAGGGCCGTATTCAGGGAACCGTTTTTTTTATGTACGCAATTATCTGCATGGCCGGAGTAAGGAAACACTCACCAACAACCCCCGACACTCCCCTTCTTCCGGACGTGCTGTCAAGGATGACGAGCCCCTAGTCTGTTCTTTCCGTGTGTACTTACGGGCGTATATGTGCTCCGTCTGTGCGATTTTTTATAACTGCGCTTCCATGCGCTCATTTAAATGCCCCCCCACCCACTTTCAAGTACGTATTTGTACGTCTCCCATCCGCACGTATGTACCCAAGTGCGATTCACATGCCCCTCGCATGGATGCCCTTATGATAGCAAGACCCTACCTTAAATTTTCTATACCCACTCCTCACTTTAAAATGGGGATGGTGTGGAAGTATTTATATGGTTTAAGGCCAAATGCCCTTTCTGCACAATTACCATATCTCCCCTCTCCCACCTAACACACTCTGTACACATCTCGCCCCTCTGTCGGAAACAGTACAGCAGTCTGGAGCACCCCTTATCCACTACTTGTTACCTTAGCCCCCCATGTCCTGCGCTGCCTGCATTCTGCCTTTGTGTCTTTCTTTGTTACAAGTCTTATTAGTCTAAATTAGATTATGTTAAATATTATAACTTTGACATGAGATGCTTTAGTATGCACAAGCAGTTCTCCAGGGAGCGCTGCCCATCCTCCCATATTTGTCCCCCATAGAGCCTTGGTCCTGAAAATTGTGTCATTAGGCCCCAACCCCACTGGTCACTGCTGTTATTCACAGCCTTCTGGAGCAGTGAGGGAGGGGCTTTATTGTAAAGAAAATCACAGCATTCTGAGCAGTGAGGGCGGGGCCTTCTGACATGTAAACCAATTCATAGCATTCTGAGCAGTGAGAGCAGGGCCTTCTGACATGTAAAGCAAATCACAGCCTTCTGGAGTAGTGAGGGCGGGGCCTTCTGACATGTAAACCAATTCACAGCATTCTGAGTAGTGAGGGCGGGGCCTTCTGACATGTAAACCAAATCACAGCATTCTGGAGTAGTGAGGGCGGGGCCTTCTAACATGTAAACCAAATCACAGCATTCTGAGCAGTGAGGGCGGGGCCTTCTGACATGTAAGACAACAAAAGAAGGGAAACAGCGCTAAATCTAATAAAAAAATTAATTCATACACAAAGACCGCTGGTTCTGTTGAAAACAACACATAAACGGCAACCTGAAGTTAAAAAGCATCAATTTATCACAAATAGAACAAATAAAATTATGTTGAAGCTGATATATAAATATTAGAACCAATTATTATTAACATAATTTTATTTGTTCTATTTGTAATAAATTGATGCTTTTTAACTTCAGGTTGCCGTTTACTTCTGACATGTAAAGCAAATCACAGCCTTCTGGAGCAGTGAGGGCGGGGCCTTCTGACATGTAAAGCAAATCACAGCCTTCTGGAGCAGTGAGGGCGGGGCCTTCTGACATGTAAAGCAAATTCAAAGCATTCTGAGCAGTGAGGGCGGGGCCTTCTGACATGTAAAGCAAATCACAGCCTTCTGGAGTAGTGAGGGCGGGGCCTTCTGACATGTAAACCAAATCACAGCATTCTGGAGCAGTGAGGTCGGGGCCTTCTAACATGTAAACCAAATCACAGCATTCTGAGCAGTGAGGGCGGGGCCTTCTGACATGTAAAGCAAATCACAGCCTTCTGGAGTTGTGAGGTCGGGGCCTTCTGACATGTAAACGAAATCACAGCCTTCTGGAGCAGTGAGGGCGGGGCCTTCTGACATGTAAACCAAATCACAGCATTCTGAGCAGTGAGGGCGGGGCTTTCTGACATGTAAAGCAAATCACAGCCTTCTGGAGCAGTGAGGGCGGCGCCTTCTGACATGTAAAGCAAATCACAGCCTTCTGGAGCAGTGAGGGCGGGGCCTTCTGACATGTAAAGCAAAGCACAGCACTGTGGTCATGTAAAGCAAATTCACAATGCTGTGGTCCCTTGGAGTCAGCTGTGTTCATATGGAGGTAGGAAAAAAAAGCAAGTATGGTGTCTCTTGGTTTGGTGCAGATACAAATGAATGGTTGTATGAATGGTTGTATTTATCAGTTATGAAAGTCTAGTTAGCCACACCTTTAATGTCAGATTACTTTGTCTATTTATGTGTTTGGTTGAGATCACAATTGGTGAGCTGTGTGACTAGACTTGCAGTATTGAGAGCTATGCATCACAAATTTATCCATAGAAACCATATAACCCTTTATGTGACAACCCTCAGTATCCAGCTGCAACACACGGGGCATATAAAGCAAACTACTTTGCAAAGGGAGTATGTCTTTTTCATTTAAAAAGCTATTTATTTTCTTTCAAATACCATTTGTTTAATGTTGCATGCACTCTGGAAAATATTTAATAAAAACATTCCAAAATAGCGACGGCAATTCTTTGCATTTTTTTGTAATCTGAGCAAGTCTCGCAAGGTATAGTCATCATACTTGGAAAGCGGCTCCCCTCCAAACCAAATCTCATGGCAATTCAGAACACATTTTACGTTTAGGGTTCCATTAGGTAATCGCTCTGTTCCATTCTGGACTGCTATCAAAGAGACCTATTGCAATCGCTTTATACGATAAACTGCAATAAAACCGTTTTTTATGAAGTGATGAATAGTGAGTAACCAGTAACATATGCATGGTGAGGCACAGGAGTAACAGACCTCAGTAGCACTGGATCCTATTGCTCAGATACACACTGGTTTTGTCTTTGTAACAGCATTGTGATGGGTCTCGGCTAAATCTGTTTAGTTCTACACAATAACTGTGTTTATTCTTAAGAATCCGCTTCCACAGGCAATTTCAGAAACACAAGACTGTAATGCCAAGAATCCTTTGGAGTAAATACCAGGATTTAATTTGTGCTGGAACGCTCAGGAACATAGTTCCGGCACTTTTTTGGCCTCTTAGTCTTTGTTGTTTAAATATTCTTTTAAGTCCTTGTAGCACGTACTGTAACAAAAGTTTTAGAGTTCCACGTCTATTTTATCTGGGGTCCGGTGTCACACTCTCTTTTACTTAAACATTATTGCTGCTTGGCAACGTTTCCTCTTTGTTGTGTTTTTATTTTTAGATTTTTTTATTTTGATTTAAGTTTGTTCATACCTCTCACTTGTCCTGATTCCAGTAGGACAGTCCTGATTTTGCGAGACTGCCCTGCTGTCCCGACGGCCTTCCATTTTGTTCCAATAAGTGGCTACACTGGAGGCAGGATTTTTCTTTGTTGCTTTTTTAAATTGCTATTTGAATTTTTCCCTGTGCTGCATGACAATTTGGACGAGGCTTGAGAGGAATGGAGGCGGAGCTTGGGCAGGATGGATGTGCTGCTTCGGAGGGATGGATGCGGGGCTTCATTTTTTGGAGTTATGAAGTTTTAACTCCAAAAATTTACTTTTTCTTATTTACTAATGATGCACCGCCATGGAAATCAACAGTTTCCATGGCGATGCAGTCAAAGCTCACATGTGTTCGCCGGCCCGCTGTTCTTAATGTAGGGCCAGCGCTTCCTCCTATTTACTAACCCTCAGAGTGGAGTTTTACACTCCGTTCTGAGAGTTAAAATAACGCCAGATCAGACTGGCATTAGTGCTTCTATTCCAGCGATCTCCCCATATAACACCCCCTCTTCTCCTCCTAATAGCTGTTATTAGGGGGAGGAAAAGGGAGCTATACATTGGGAGACCGCTGGAATATATGAAAATAGGAGCTTTATGTAAAAAAAAACAAAACAAAAAAAACAATAAAATAAAAACACAAATGAAAAAATAAACAATAGAATAATAACTTATATGACCGAAGATGCGTCTGCCTGCAGGTGCCGGTCCCATTCAGCCGAAGAAAGCCCGCGTTGACTGCAGAAACCTCGCATGTCATCATGGGACAGCCAGCGGAGGGTAAGTGTTAGTGAATACTATGAACGTAGCTTCCAGGCTCGCAGTGAGTCAATTCGAACCTGGATGAGCTACGTTCATTTTGGTAAGTAAATAGAGCGCTTAGTCAGCACTATAAAAGTTACCATTAACAATGCTGGGCCTCATAGCAGACAAAGCAGCCTGTATGGTATGCAGATGGATGTTAACAATGTATGGGGGGGAAGGCCAACAACATAAGAAGGGAGGTAAGAAGAGGCTGGATCCCAGAGGCCTAGAAGCCCACAGATAAATAATATCTACTCTAGATAAGAAGGAGGACTAGGCCAATAGATATAGAGAGATTGTAAGAGAAAATGATAGAAGAGAGTGTAGCCTACCAGCAAAGGTCCGAAAGATGGGTCTAAACCCTGGGGCCCAGATCCAGGACAAACTTATGGAGCTTGCCAATCATATAGACAGGGACTTTTAACCATGACTGCTATGTACCAAGTTTTCTGATAAACTTTCTGAAGTAAGGGGGCTGTGGTCGTTTTCAGTGACTACACTTTTAGGCATCTGGCAGTATACAGGATTTGGAAGGCAAGTTTGTCCGAAGTTGTCTTTCTTTTTTATATTATGCACTTGCATTGGACTTTACATTATATCACAGCCCCAGCATTGACATTGATGTTTACTACACTAGACTTCTGCTGGTGACACGCTGCACCATAATCAAATCAAAGTCAAATCTGCCAACTAATTGTCAACAAATTAGTCCAATGTCTGGACCGTTGTGGGCATTGACTGTGGGGTTTAGTTTTGGATGGCAGTGTAGTGGAGTGCCATGACATTACATTTGTTGTTCTGGCACCAATCACCTGAGAGCCGACGATATGATATAATTCCATTATAGAATGGGCACCTTTTCCTAGCTGTGATCTTTAGCTCTTCTTGAACTTTTAATGTACTCAATAGAATAAAAATACTAATATATGGAATAGGCCTCAGCTCACAGCTTGTCATGAATATACTTTATTATCTTCTGTTTTAGTGAACAACAGATGTCCTCCGGACTAATTGACATGTTTTATACTATGTTCTCCATTGTTCTACCCTCATGATTTGTGCCTATTCACTCTCTGTACTCGCTTGAATGACTTGGTTATTGCGTTTTGTCAAACCAAATAATGTATTTACAAAAAAAATAAAAATACTAAAATATGTTGATACTGTATGGAGTGGACTGGGGCTACATTGTGTTTTTTCTATTGAGACACATGAAGGTTTTTCTGTTGAGGTACATAGGTTTTTTCTGCACACAATACAAGATTCTCAGTCTCTGGAAGTACGTGTATAACACCTCATGTCCAAAGGGCATTCTGAGGCGGTGCAATGTAAGACAAAGTTCCATATGGGTATTTTTATGTAATTCATCAAGCCATTATATCAGGGTTAGGCACAAATAGAAACATAGAAAGTGACAGCAGATAAGAGCCACACAGTCTGCCCAGTTGTTTATTTATAACTATACAGACCCTAGACCCTATTTACCCTCAGTTTAGTTTAAGATTTAGGATATTCTTATATTTATCCCAAGCATGTTTAAATGGGTCTACTGTGTTACCTCTACCCCCTCAGATGGGAGGCTATTCCACTTATCTATCACCCTTTCAGTGAAGTCATTTTTCCGCACATTTCCTTTGCATCTACCACCCTCCAGTTTATATTCATGCCCTCGTGTTCTATTACACCTCTTCCTCAGAATCTACCACCCTCCAGTTTATATTCATGCCCTCGTTTACTATTACACCTCTTCCTTTGAAAAATGCCCCCTCCTCTAGCTGGTCACAACCCTTGATATATGTGAAAGCTGCTATCATATCCCCCCTCTCCCTTCTCTGCTCCAAGCTATACATGTTTAGTTCCTCTAGCCTTTCTTGGTATGTTGTGTGACACAGGCCATGGACCATTTTAGTTGCTCTTCTTTGCACAGTCTCTAATGTATTTATGTCTTTCTGGAGATATGGCCTCCAGAA
>WWET01000063.1:209520-223896 GCA_011038615.1 Limnodynastes dumerilii | reverse complement strand
CAATTGTCATGCTGAGTGGTTAGTATAGTATAAGGGCATATCTTAGCACAGCATACCCTGTAAAAACAGCATATAAATAGATGCATGAATATACAAATTGTAATTGTAACAGAAGAGTTGGCTCCTTCAGAATGTTCAAAAAGGAGAAAGCTTATATGTAGCCATTTGAGAACGGTGATAATTGGTGAATATAAAACTCTTTAAAAATAAATAAATAATTAACAGGGGAAAAAATCCCAATCAGGATTTTCTACCTTTTTTTGACTAACATCATGGATGATGGGAACTTATTTCTGGAATAACTAAGACCGGAGTTGCTTAGTATGCAAGCGCATTTTGGTACTACCTGTGCATATTGCTAACTAAAATGTCTTCTGGAGCAATACTAAATGAGCCTTCTGGAATATTAAAGATAAAAAAAGAGAATAAAAACCCTTTGGCGCCAACAAATTGTGTGAAAAAAAGAAAGAAAAAGAAAAAAAGGGTATATATACCCCAACTAGATTAGTATATGGCAGTGGTTAGAGCTGCTGCAAACTACATGGGGCCAACCAAACTAACAAGAAAGAAAAAAATGTTTGCTGCGCTAAACAGAGTCCGTGACTAATTCTCTCCACCGCAGCATCTCCTCTCTGATCATCAGAGGAGATGCTGCGGATAGAGGCAGTCACGGACTCTGCTGCGGTGCTGAGGTGAGTAAAGGGGGTGACGGAGCCTCATCTCTATGTCACCCCCTTTACTCACAGCAGCGCCGCAGCAGATAACAACAAAAGGTAAGTCATGGAAGCGGACGGCATCCCGCCCCCCTGTGCGCTGCGCCCTACGCAGCAGCGTAACTGGCGTAATCAGTGGGCCGGCCCTGGGTTTAGCCCAGGAGTATCTAAGTTCAAGCACTTAACTAAGTCTGGATCCAGCCCATTGTATTTGCTAAACACTTTACTTAAAGCAAGGTACATACTACATACATTTCACACAATGCAATATATTTAATCAATTATAAATGTCTGTTGGTCCTGATGAGATGCAGATTTGTGTGTATACACGTGGCTTTCTGGAAGCTCTGTGACTTTTTTTTTCTTTTCTGTTTATTAATTGATTGTAACGATTATTGTGTGAAAAATCTGTAATGTGTACCCAGCTTTATATGCCTGGTCCTGGACCCCCCTCAAATTGTATTATACAGAAGGATATATAGACTGCGCTAGGTGAATATTTAAAAAGACAATATTAATACTGGCAAGAAAACCTGGGATCCCGTATTCCAACATATGATCTGTATTATAGGACTGGATTCAGGAGTCTACTACTGCTGGAATTCCAAGGTCCGTACAATCTGAAGGACACTATTCCACTCGCATGTATGGACTTCCAAATGCAGTGCATTTAATAATTATGCACCTGCACCATAGAAAAGGGCAGATAATACATTTCAGGCTTCACATGCCACCATCTTTCCCATCAGACCACATTTCCTCTTGTGCTCTTAATTGACTGTTAATGAGAGTTTTGAGACCCATTGGGTTAGAATATTCATAGACTGTTTGCACTGCAAGTATAGTCCTGAATTCTACATTTTTTGCATCCTCTGAATGTAGACGGTTCTGTCTCTGTAGTAAATATACTCAATTTTCACTTAATGAAAGCAAGACTTGTGGAAGTGACCATATTTCAAAGTAGACATAAGTCTCATAATTGTGGAGAACAGTCAATAAATAAACCTGGACCTCTGCAACTCATGTATTTAAAATGTATAAATACAACATTTATATGAAATATTTTCCTTTTCCACCACTTGTAAAAACAAGACTTGTTTTTCAGTAAACAGGACATACCACTAGCTATGAGGAATTAATAACTTATACTTAAATAAAGGATAGATTACTTGTGGACTGTGCTAAATCTATAATTAGTGCCATGTTTATAGTGGGGTTTGTTTATGTCACCTTAGGCCCCGGTATTCAGAGTACCGGATGTATAACATATACGTCCGGTGTTTAGCGATTTTTACTACTGCGCATGCGTAGTAATATTTTAACAAAATCTACATATCTTTTTCTCACGTAGATTGCGTAAATTGTTTTGTAAAAATTGTTCTGTACACATCAGGGATCCATAGTTCATAATTTCACTACAGTAGACATTTCTCTCAAGTATGTAGAACGTCCGGGAAATAAATTCTTAGAGCCTCTTAAGATTTATATGTGAACATTATCTCTACTCTGTTCCATGTGTAATTACTTTTACCAAGGATAATAAAAAGGTATATAAATCAAAACACAAGTGTGAAAACATAAGCATTACAATACACACTTCCTTTGAAGCCTTGTCTACACTGTACCTATAATAATTATTTTAAATGGCTTCCAAATGGTAATTAATAACTCTAAAATATTTCTCTGTGTTTTCAGACTATTATTTATTATTTTTGCTTCATGTTCAGGTTAGATCTCTTCTTAAAAATTAGACTTAATCAACTTGTTAGATAAGGAAATACGCTAGCAAGTGGAGTGATATCTATAAAGAAACATACACTATCTGTGGTTAATGGTATTGGTCAGTGAAATATATTATTTTAAAAGTTACTCCTATTTAGAAATAGAACGCTGACATATGAAACAGGTCTGCAAATATGTGATAAGTTCTCTGCAAATTCACAGAGCTTCAAGACTCCAAATTAATTTCCAGTTAGGAAAAGATATACCTCACATGATAGCTTATACATGTTCTGGTCATGGTAATGAGCCAGAGGGGCTTGAGCTCAGCGAGAGGAGACATGTCTTGTGCTCAGCCAGAGGAGGCGTGTCTTGTGCTCAGCAAGAGGAGGTGTGTCATGTGCTCAGCCAGTGGAGGCGTGTCTTGTGCTTAGTCGGAAGAGGCATGTCTTGAGCTCAACCAGAGGAGGCGTGTCTTGTGCTCAGCCAGAGGAGGCCTATCTTGTGCTTAGCCAGAGAAGTCGTGTCTTGTGCGCAGCCAGAGCAGGCGTGTCTTGTGCTCAGCCAGAGGAGGCGTGTCTTGTGCTCAGCCAGAGGAGGCATATCTTGTGCGCAGCCAGAGGAGGCGTGTCTTGAGCTCAGTGAGAGGAGGTGTGTCTTGTGCTTAATCGGAGGAGGCGTGTCTTGTGTTCAGCCGGTGGAGGCATATGTTGTGCTCAGCCAGAGGAGGCATGTCTTGTGCACAGCCAGATGAGGCATGTCCTTTGCTCAGCCAGAGGAGACGTGTCCTATGCTCAGCCAGAGGAGGCATGTTCTTTGCACAGCCAGAGGAGGCATGTTGTGTGCTCAGCCAATGGAGGCGTGTCTTGTGTTCATTCGGTGGAGGCGTGTCTTGTGGTCAGCTGGAGGAAGCATATGCTCAACCAGAGAAGACGTGTCGTGTGCACAGCCAGAGGAAGTGCGTCTTGTGCTCAGCTAGAGAAGGTGTGTCCTGGATCACAGCCAGAGGAGGTGTTTTATGTGCACAATCAGAGGAGGCCTATCTTGTACTCAACCAGAGGAGGCATGTCTTGTGCGCAGCCAAAGGAGGCCTATCTTGTGCTTAGCCAGAGCAGGCGTATCTTGTGCGCAGCCACAGTAGGCATGTCTTGTGCTTAGTCGGAGGAGGCGTGTCTTGTGTTCAGCCGGTGGAGGCATATGTTGTGCACAGCCAGAGGAGGCATGTCCTTTGCTCAACCAGAGGAGACGTGTCCTATGCTCAGCCAGAGGAGGCATGTTCTTTGCACAGCCAGAGGAGGCATGTTGTGTGCTCAGCCAGATGAGGGGTGTCTTGTTGTCAGCCGGAGGAAGCATATGTTGTGCTCAACCAGAGAAGGTGTGTTGTGTGCACAGCCAGAGGAAGTGCGTCTTGTGCTCAGCTAGAGGAGGCGTGTCATGTGCTCAGCCAGTGGAGGTGTATCTTGTGCTCTGCCATAGGAAGGGATGTCCTATGCTCAGCAAGAGGTGGCATTGCTCAGCCAGGGGAGACATCTTCTATGCTCAGCCAGAGGAGGCATGTCTTATGCACAGCCAGAGGAGGCATGTCCTTTGGTCAGCTGGAGGAAACATGTCCTATGCTTAGCCAAAGGAGGTGAGTCTTGTACTAGCCAGAAGAGACATGTCCTTTGCTCAGCAAGAGGAGGTGTGTCCTATGCACAGCCAGGGAAGGCATGTCCTATGCTCAGCAAGAGGAGGCATGTCCTATGCACAGCCAGAGAAGGCATGTCCTATGCTCAGCAAGAGGAGGCATGATCTATGCTCAGCCAGAGAAGGCATGTCCTGTGCACAGCCAGAGAAGGCATGTCCTGTGCTCAGCCAGATGTTATTTGTCAGTTTTTCAATGCATATAGAATTTGGTACAAACCAAATTTACATATAAGAAATACATAAACGCCTTATGGTTGAGTCTTCGTCTAGGGCCTAATACAACCTAACCATGTAACTCATCCCCAACTACCTTTACTCAATAAACAGGCCAGGTTGCATAAAAAAGGACGCATCCGAGCCATTAAGTTTATTATTACAAAATAGAAATAAAGAACAGTAAACAATAAACAAATAAGCAGCATATAAAACATTAAATGCAATACAATTGAATACAACAGGGATGGTGACGGAAGAAGGCAGCGCAGGACCCAGATTAAGCTATGCTAAACCAATCGCTAATAAGGGTGGGGCAAATTACCGCCCCCCATCCGCTAGCGTCCGATAACTCAAAGTAGGGGCATATACCACCCCACTTGCAGAGGACGCTGCAATAACAACCCAGATGAAAATATGGTGAATGCTCCCAATTAACCGGCTGGACCTGGGCCCGCACCTAAAACAAAACACGGTGTCGCAGCCCTCTTGACCCACAACAAAACCAATTACCCAGGCTAGGGGAGAAGATGCCCGCCAAGCTGTATATAGCCTGGTCCCTGGTCCCTGAAAACTAAGAATTTTAGCAAATTTTCCCGCCACCCCCAGCAAGGAACAGCAAGAACAGAGCATCAACAGATAAATCTGTAACAAAAACAAATTAATATTGGGAAGGGAGGGTGGGTGAAGGTCCTGACCATCAAGTGGAAGGGACCCAGCTTAATTTAGCTTATAACACCTCTGGCTAAAACCCCTCCCCTTAATACTATTGGACCCCCCTCCCTATCTAAATATTAAAACAATTTAACAACTACCCAAGGCCCTAACCTACCTCTTCCCAACCCAGTGTTTATCATTCTTTAGGTCAAAATGATTTAACCCTCAGTTTTTCTTTAAGACTACAAGGACTACTAAAGACACTTAAGTATCATAGAAAACATTACTTGATCTGGATCTTGATCTTGATCTGATTTATAAGGGGTGTAATGATACACATCTCTAGAACGTAAGACAAGTGACCTTAGCAAAGAGATAAACAAAAGTGATTGCATAAGTTAGTGTGACCTAGGTTCTACTGGTAGTTCCAGGCAACTGTTTAAATCTGACTCAGTCAGTAGTAATGTACAGTATATCTTTATAAAGCAACACTACTGGGAAATGCTCTTAAGTGTCTCATGGTCTCCTAATACCCCTACTTAAACTCTAACAGAATCTTCTTGCTATCACCCTCTGAGCCCTTTTCAGGGCAACCCCAGGGACAAGATTTACTAAGCTGCGGGTTTGGAAAAGTGGAGATATTGCCCATAGCAGCCAATCAGATTTGAGCTCTCACTTTCCTATTACATGCTAGAGAATGTCAGCTAGCATCTGGTTGGTTGCTATGGGCAACATCTCCACTTTTACAAACCCGCATATTAGTAAATCTTGCCCTAGGACTGATTCTACATAACTGATTTCCTGCTATAACCCTGAGCCGTAATAGAAGATCTCTAATTACCTTGCTCTATTTAGGGCACTTTCATTTAGCCTTTTGTCCTCATCAGGGCAATTAATGTGCTTAGTGTAACAGTAGTCTTACCTAGGGCTAATTTAACCTCAGTCCCAATCTCAATCTCCTCTAGGAGGCAATTTAATAAATAAAACATCCCATGTGTCTCTTGTTATTGTTGAACTACAATTTTCATCTAGTTTTACAGCTTTTGGCATAGACTTGGCTGGTGTCTGGCGATGAATTATAGAAATGCCACATCCAGTAGCATTGGCTGCAGTTCAGAAGCTACTGGAATGGACTGGGAGTACATACTTGGATTCTAGATTTGACTTTGATCAGGAAGCAGGAAGGTAATATTTAGTGTCTGCGAAATTATTAACATTCACTGTAAAAATACTGCTGTAATCTTTATTACAAATGACTGTTCTATGAAATGGAAGTTGTAGGCATTCTCCATACTCAGTGGTAATAGTAGCAATTTTGTGCACTTAAAAATTCTATAATACTTTTATTAGACTATCTATCAAATGCAACTTGTTTCCTCCTCCGTTAATGTGCATTACACATATGCATGCCACTCTCCAAAACAGCTCATTCTTTATTATTTTCAATGGAGAATATATGTATGACATTAAATTCTTTATATGCACACCTATAAGCCATGCTTGGCAATGGATTTTTTTCTACTGTCTGGGAGATTCAGGGTGCCTCATTTACTAAGGTCAATGTTGTCAAAATCACCCAAAGTCCCGGGACTTTAGCTGTTTTTTTTTTTTTTACTATCGTATTTACTAAAGCCAAAGTCCCGGGACTTTAGCTGTTTTTGCTTTTTTTTTACTATCGTATTTACTAAAGCCAAAGTCCCGGGACTTTGGGCTTTTACACCACCAAATCGAAAAACATCGTTCTACCCTCCCAGTCCCGACTTTTCTAATTTTGCCTATTCAACACGGTTCATTCACTAAAGGCGATTTGACTAATTGCTTCTAGTGTGATCCATGAGGGCTGAAAAGAAATCGCCTCCTGTTTGAGGCGCTTTCCTAGAAAGCGACACACACTTTAATAGAAAAACACATGTCAACATGGTTGACGTGTTTTTCCCCAAGTAAAAAACACTACATGCATTTTCCTATCACTTATCCTGCCGACGCATATACTACTATAAGGAAAAGCATGGCCATGTGTTTGTGTATGTGCCATGTGTTTGTGGCCATGCTAATCCTTATAAGGGTTAAATTTTATATACAAGAAATAAAAAAAAAATACAAATGTTTAGTATTAAAAAAATATATAAATTGCCGCAAACCATACATAAAAGTATGGGTCAAATATTTAGACAAGCACGGAATTTGCTGTGGTTGTAAGGTTCTCTGTAAATGTCCACAGATGTAGATTCTACAATGTAATTTTATGTACAGTCACAAATGGCAACAGTGTCCGGCTAGACAAGAAATTTCAATTGCAGTTGTTATTCCTCGAAGAAATTAATAGCATATGCTTATTTGTGGATAATCTCCACAGATAGTCTTAAAAAGATGTAGATAAATGTGGCCACATACAATATAAAGTTGAAAATCAAACTGGACAATATAATTTTGCCAGTATAGTTGAAAGTTGAATTTCTTACCAGCTTGGTTGATGCCCAGAGAGCAGCGTAATGATGTGCTGTTGGAATAAATATAGATGGTACGGTAGTTCCCAATAATAACAGAGAGCGGTCAATGGTGTAGTTAAGCAGTCAATAGAGATGGCTGGAATCGTAGTTAAGACTTATAGTTCCACTTTCCTAATGATATGTTTGGTACTCACAGTACTGTGATGGATAGCTATATTAGCTAAACTCAGGAAGATTGCGGAGATGATGGAACAATACTCCGTCTCGCCAGCAGCATCTGCGGTCAGTGAATGCCACGGTTGTTTGTTAAGTTGTAGATACGGGAGCAGTGAACAGCTAGTATGATTCACTGCCTCAAATCTCTCCACACTCACAACGCTATTCAGAGTCACTCCAGCGTTGGAACTGTAATGTTGTTGTCGGACTATCGTCCATCTAATTACTCGGCTGCATACATGGTATTTCTCAATTGTGCTCTCAGTAGTATGTATCGATGCCGGGTAGAATCAATCAAATAGTGCTGTTTTCAAAAAGCCTTTTTCACCCAACAGCGGCGGCTTGTGTCAATATATGAATGGTACTTATAAAATTTTGCTCTTTGACGCGTTTCTCCACCATTAACAGGTGGTTTCATCAGAAAGAAATGTGTTTCCCTTTCAGGGAAACGCTGAATTTATGTAATTTCCTTTTAATGATTCGAACAGGTGTTAATTAGTACGGTCTTTATGCTCATAGAAATGACCACAGTTAAGACAGCAAATTAAAAACAAATAGAGACTCTAAATACAACATACAAATCTTGTGCACATTGTAGCAAATCATTATTTACTTCAAAGAAAACAATCATGTAATTAATTTGACACACTAAATATCACACATATGCACAGCAATCCTGCTCTAACAAACACTAGTATGAACATTAATTGCAGATTCTGCATGGTTGAAAAATAGCAGAGTTGGATAATACCCTGTACCCTGATAGATCTTAAAAAGATGTTCAATCCCCCTTAGTTCCCATATTGGCTGGATCCCCAGATAGGAGACCAGATGATAAATGAAATTTAGCAGCAGATATGTTAATCCCAAATTATAATGTATATATAAATACTCTTATAAACAAAATTTAAGAGTATAAACCTAAACCCTCCTAAAGTCCACTAGACAACTAATGCAACTGTATGGGCTTGTAATTCATATATACATATATCTTATCATCAATAACAGAGCGATAATATAGAGGTTAGTATTACTCAAAAAATGTTGCAGAAGGGACATCAAAAATTCCAAAGGATCCCAATATAGTTTATTCCTATTCCCCAAAATCTAAATCCAATGTTTCATTCAGGCCTTCAGGTTGCAAAGTACCTAATTTATGAATCCAAAATGATTCACGCTTACATAGGGTCTTAAATCTGTCTCCCCCTCTTTTTGTGGGTTTAACCCATTCAATCCCTATCACCTTCAGTAAAGTGGGGTCTCCTTGATGGAATTGGTGAAAATGCCTGGAGACACTATGTTTAAGGTTCTTATTAACAATGTTCCTTCGATGTTCAAGGAAGCGCGTCTTCAGGCATCTCACAGTGCGTCCCACATACTGAAGGTGACATGGGCAGCTCAGAACATAAACAACAAACTTAGTTTCACAATTAATAAAGGATTTAATGGGGAAAGAGAAGCCTTAAATTGGATTGTTTTATTGAGAATATGGGAGCATGTTAGGCATCTACCTTTGCCGCATCTATAACATCCCTTCGTAGAGAGAAAACTAGAGGGTTTGTAATTGTCGCTATTTCTATATAAGAATGAGGGGGCCAGCAGATCCTTTAAATTCTTGGCCTTTTTAAAAGTCGCATGAGGCTTTTCAGGTAAAACTGACTTTAAAAAAGGATCCAAAAGCAACATTTGGTAGTTCTTTTTCACAATTTTGTTTATTTTACCAGCTGATCTGTTGTATTTAGACACAAAAGATAGTAACCTCTCATCTCCTAGGGTATCAAATTTTTTCTTAATTTTAGTGTTCTTATTATTTGGTACTAATAACTCCGATCTGTCAATTGACAATGCTTCATTGTAAGCAGTCTCCAAAAGAACCTCCGGATAACCCTTTTCTTTGAACTTGGTAAGAATGGTGCCTGCTTGTTCCTTATAGGACTCCACCCCAGAACAATTACGTCTAATCCGTCTCATTTGAACCTTGGGGATGTTGTTGATCCATCCTCTATGGTGGTTACTTGTATACCCTAAATAATTATTAGTGTTGACCGGTTTGGAATATGGAATATGGAATATATTTAGTCATCAATTGATTATCTTCCACATAGACCATGATATCCAAAAAAGTGATAACAGAAGGGTCGTATGAACAAGTGAATTTCAAATTATAATTATTGCCATTTAATCTATTGAAAAACTCTAAAAGGGAATCCGGGGTACCTCTCCAAATAAAAAGCAAGTCGGCGATGAATCTACGGTATAGGACGAGGCTGCGCCCAGGTCGCAACCCCAAATGAGCTCCTCCTCCAATTTGCCCATATAGAGGTTGGCGAAACTGGGCGCGAACCTCGTCCACATAGCCGTCCCGAGTATCTGCAAATAGTATTTATTGTCAAATGAAAAATAATTGTGATTCAAAATAAACTGTATAGATTTTAAAATAAATTCTTTCAAATCAGAGGAGAGGGCCGGATCTCTTTCTAGGTAATAAGACACTGCTTCTACTCCCTTAATATGTGGGATGTTAGAGTATAAAGCTTGGATGTCGCAAGTAACCAGCAAAAAGGATGGGTCCCATTCAATTTGCGAAATACAATTTAAAAAATCCATAGTATCCCTTAGGTGAGACTGGAGTGTTTTAGTCTTGTTCTGTAGGTGGGTGTCCACAAAGAAAGAAGGGTTTGATGTCAGGGATTGTATCCCTGATATTATGGGGCGTCCCGGTGGATAGTGTAAGCAGTAGCCTGATAAGTGATAGAATTCTACCTACAAATGTGTCTGTGTCCTTTTATAGTAAAAATGACGTCATAAACACTAGAGGGCTCACTAGAGCCCCCTAATGTTTATGACATCACTTTTTCTATAAAAAGGGGCCCCCTAGCGACAGACCGGTCATTAGGAACGGGGACACCGTGGATGAAGAAGGGGTGCGTCGCGGAAAGGGCCAGAAGAGGCCGAAGACCTGCTGCCAGCACCGGAGGAACATCTGCAAGCAAGGTGACAAGCATCCTCCTGCGACATGGAACGAAGATCTGCAAATGAAGCTGACAATCAAAGCAAGTCGTCCCAAGACAGATGACTGCTAAACGAGTCGTGTCATTTATTATTGTCATACATATTACACATGCAAAATACACTTTAGGGGACATTTTAATACGGGGGCCACCATTTTAATCTAGCGACACAGTAAGGGACATTTTGTACACATTTTATTCTGGGTTTTACATGTAGGGTTAGGTCATTTAATATTGGAAGGTTTATGTGGGTACTTTGTAACATTCTTTACGGACATAGAACACATTTGTAGGTAGAATTCTATCACTTGTCAGGCTGCTGCTTACACTACTATAAGGATTCGCATGGCCACAAACACATGGCACATACACAAACACATGGCCATGCCTTTCCTTATAGTAGTATATGCCTCGGCAGGTGATAGGAAAATACATGCCGATTTTGAGATGGAGATTGCAGCGCTTTTCAATAGAAAAGTCTTTGCTTTTTTCCATTTTAAAATCAATCAACATCGATGGCGATTCAACATCGATGGCAAAAATTTGGGCATAGTAAATGCTGCGAATTTTACAAAAAAATCACTGCTCAAACCCAGCAATGATGATCGATGTTAAAAAAATGACCTTAGTAAATGAGGCCCAGGGAATTTCAGGATGTGATTTGCGTTGACAAACCCTGCCCCCATTGCTCATTGCTCTGGGTCACAGCAATTGTAAAGCAGTGGATGTCGCCTCTATGGCACAATTATGCACATTAAGCAGTGAGAGAGGATGCGGTCGCTGGTCTGAGCGGCTGTGTTTCAAACATGATTCATCCGCCAGCTTAATGGTGGCTGTATCATTGTTTGTAATAGGCTGAAAATAGAAAATTGGTATTGTCAATGGGAACCTATTTGCCGGACTACGGTGGTTGTGGCGGGCAGATTAGGGTTAGGCTGCAGCAGCTGCGGTGGGATAAAGATTACGCTTAGGGCCGAAAAAAAGGGAAAGATAGGGTTAGGGTATGAAAGGGTGGAGTTAGGGCTAGGGAAGAGTTAAGGGTAGGGTTAGGGTTAGGGTATGAAAGGGTGGGGTTAGGGCTAGGGAAGAGTTAAGGGTAGGGTTAGGGTAATTACTTACCATGCAGCAGATGACTTTCCATTAGCCGCATCTATGTTGCTTTCTAAAATGCAAACTGATGGCAATTGCTGACAGTCTTCGCTCAGCTGTAGTATGATGGTGCCTTCAGGCCGTATGCAGAGCTCCGGCCGCAAATCTACGTTGCAAGAAGCAATGTAGATTACGTTACAAAATTACTGCACAAACGCAGTAGCACTTTTCTGAAAACTCCGTCCGCAAATGCAACGCAATCTCTGCATACGGCCCTTCATGCCCTTGCTGCAAATGCGAGAGGGTGGGACACTCACCTGTTGTACTGTTTGAATTTGGGAGATTCATAATTAAATGTAGCACATGCGTAACCTTAGCAGCTACAGCGGATGTGTTGAATTGGGGCTGGAGGGGGTGGGTGAACTGGCATGCAGCTTATATGATTGAATTACCAACAGTCCAGTCATATAGTCATACAGGGCACCACAAATGGGTGGGGATGAATTGCCCCTCTTCCCATTTGGACGACCCTGGCAATACATTAGATACACTTACATCAACCTTTTCTTTTTCAACTTTGGTTGGCAAATTTAACTTCTCCTGAACTTATAAATATAAATCCAGCAGCTCGGTAACATGCACTAGCACACTTATATAAAATATGCAGAATCAATGAATACAGCTCTATCACTTTACATATTCCAGCTTATTGCAATATTAACATGTACATCATATATATTTGAAGGATCTTATAAGTCAGGGTTAAAGGCTTTTCAGTTCTACTGAGACAGCTGAAATTACAAAATGGCTCAGCAAAGCGAATATAGCTGAATACAGCCAAAATAGACGTTCCCAAAAATTTAATAAACCCCTGATTTGAAACCGCTGACCATTTCCTCTTATAATATTTTCACAATAAATGTCAGGATGTTTGAGAAACATACTTCACTAATTGAAATAAAATATTTTTGAAGACAAAACTATTTTTAGAACCTAAATACGTTGTGCATAAGAGTGATTAGGTGGCAGAGGGGTTGGAATGGGTGTTCTCGGTTGCCAATGTCATAAAATGGTTGAAATGTGATATTTTCGTGATAATTTGGACAATGAGAACACTGTTCTATACATGAGCAAAATCTGTTTGTATAACCTAAAAATTCTCACCCACTAAAAAAAGGGGGGAAAAGTTTTATGCATATTTCCTAATGGGCTTGATTCTATTAACTGTGATGGGGCCATCCTATGGAACATCGCACCCAATAGGGTGAGGGTCACCGCTTAGAACAGCCCTATTTTGATAGGGCTGTTTCCTCCCAGCCATTTCGAACTGGCTGGGAGGAAACGGCCCTATCAAATGTTTCCCACAAAGAAACATAATAAAGCCACAAGCGCCTGTAGTGTCCCCCTCCCCCATCCCCCAAAAATCAATAAGCCGGCCGATTGCCGGTCTGGCTGGCCCTATTGTGACAATGATACAGCCGCCAGCTGAATGGTGCTGAAATGCTTGTAAAATAGAACATTTCAACCCATTCCCAATAGCAATGTGCTGCAACGAGCTAAGGTTAGGGTTAAGAGGAAGCTTAGGGTTAGGCTGTGGGAAATGGAGGGTTAGGGTTAGGCAGCAGAAAATAGAGGGATAGGATTGGGGGGAGGGTTAAGGTTAGGGTTTGGATAAAAAGCATACCTATCATGGGAGAATCTTAGTGACCCTGGGAGTCGCAGCGCTGCCACTGTCTAAAATGGAGACATTCAATTGCCACATGATGTCTGTCGGAAAACAGACCATCAAACCGTCACTAGCAGTAATTCAATTGATAGTTATTATCACTTCCAATACAATCATTTATTTGCCCCTGAGTAACTTTCCAATTAAAGAGTTTTTACATGTACTTTACCTGCCCTTGTCTTTTTGGACATGTAAGAAAGGGTCGAATGCTGCAGAGTAGCTATAAATATTATTGATGGGGAAATAAAAGAAAACTTTTGCCCCCTTGCCCTGATCTGCGTACTCATTCGACTTTTATATTACCTTTCTTGCGACATCCCTCTTCAGCCCTGCGTTCTGGGTAACCATCCCTCGAACACTCATAGATATGGTCCTGGTATGATAGTATGTAGAGACAAGGGGCTGGATCCAGACCTAGTGAAGTGCTTGAACCAGAGGTGTAGCTAGCTGCCATGGTGCCTGGAGCACGGGTATGTTGCAGCGCCCCAGTACAGTACTGTAGGTGTGGCCAACATGAGGGGGGTTTGCATTTGAAGGGAGAAAAAGAGGAAATTCCTAAATTGGCGAGAGAGTCCATTCTATAGTATTAATCATAAATACAATACCTAAAAAAAGTGAGGTGCTATAGTTGAAATTGACTCAAAATAATGTGTGAACAGTTGTTTGTAATATTTACTATACAGTTTTTTAGTTTTATAAACAATCAAAACTTTACAAACATAAACAAATCTTAATTTTAATGAAAATGTGACTGACCGCCTGCAAGGTTACCTCATATAGATAGGTCCCTACACTTAAAAATAAACTTCTCTAACACGGTACTTACCTCACTCTGTAGCAATTGCCTACAGATTATAAATTATTGATGGCAGGACCCAGCCACCTTTTAATACAAC
>WWET01000063.1:190106-201758 GCA_011038615.1 Limnodynastes dumerilii | reverse complement strand
CCACTGAGTAGTAGTAATTTCATTATCAAGAGGTAACGCAAGTATGGCTTACAGATGCAAGCATTCAGATACACACAGCTTTTAGCATATCATGTAATAGTAAGCTGGGGAGGGAGGAGTCTCCAGAGGGATGTTCCAAAGGCTAAGGCTTTATGCTTATTGGGCCATATTCAGAGTTTCCGTTTTTTAAAAGTACGTAATTATATGCACGCACGTAGCAAGGCAACACCATGACATTCCCCTCACACTGATGGGTTGTCATTGAGTGCTATAGGACACCCTTATGTCTATGTGTGTAGTTACGGGCGTATGTCAAGGTACAAACGTGCGTATCTATCTAACCGCACACTCAAATGCCCATTTAAATGCACCCCCCCGCCCTGTCTCACGTAACTTTGAACGTATGGATTTCAACCACGCCCCTCCGGATGTATGTCCCCAAGTGTGATTCACAAGTAAGTGCCTAATGGACTTCTATGCGTAAAATCAACGTAAATTGTGTAATTAAAGTTACTACACATGCGCGGTTGCTCCGATCCTAAAAATACGCACACAGCTCCAAGTGAAAGCGGATCTGTGAATACGACCCTGAATGTCTATAAACAACCTGCCAGAAGCTGACAGCACTTCATGACAACGGCTTTGGGCTCAGAGCCTTTTAATCAGAGCACACCCCGTAACAACTTGGAATCTGGGGATGCCCCCTTTTGCATTCCCCCTCTTCCGTTGTCTATATACTGTTTGTGTCAAACTATTTTGTTTTTGTGATGGTTGTGTTTGTATTCCTCTTTTGAAATATGCCCTTATGTCAGTTCCTTTGTCTTTGTCTTCAGCTTTTAAAAGGAATGTCAACACAGCGACGGAAAAACACTCGTAAATTTGCAGAGGAAGAAGAATCACAAAGCGGAGATTGTGACGATGAAGATGATTGTGAAGATGGTTCTGGAAAGAGTGGTCTGAGAATAAGGAATCAATTACGTTTTATACCAGGTAAAACAAAATTATTATTAAGCTTTTTACCATTTTTGTATTATCATCTTCATACACCTTACTCACTTGCCTTCTGTAAGCCAAGATTATTTTACTAAAATATATATATACATTTTTTGGCTTTGCTGCACTGTCTAATTGCATTATTTTGTCTAATTTAATTATTTGGAAAGGTTGAAACTACACTGTCCATGTGGCAAAGTAGTGTAAGCATAAATTAGGTTTCTACATAATCCATGTAAAATTTACCAACTAAACCAAAGTTTATATGCCCTGGGATAATATATATATATATAATCTATCTAGCTATCTTTTTTTTTAATCTGTCTGTCTGTCTGTCTGTCTCATATATATACATCTATCTCATATCTATCTATCTATCTATCTATCTATCTATCTATCTATCTATCTATCTATCTATCTATCTATCTATCTATCTATCTATCTATCTATCTGTCTGTCTGTCTGTCTATTTATCTGTCTATCTTTCTAGTGTTATGGACTTTATTTAGCCGTTGAGCTCTGAGGTTTAACCATGTTTAGCTATTGTGTTGGTCTTTAGGGGAATTGTTCCTGTTGCCATCCTTATGGAATAAAAAGCACTTTTTTTTCTGTATATCTGCTTTAGAATTGGTTTACACTCAGCAATGTAGACATGCATTTCATACTTATACCGACAATCTATAATTTAAAGGAATGCAAAGTCAGCATGAGCTGGACCCTGCCCCAGGATAATTATCACTATACTTCTTTCCTCTCATGAAGCCTTTTGGGAAAATCTACTTGATAGGGCTGGCATGGCCCATTGAGGCCGCATAAATATCTACGTACGTGTAGCATTTGATGCTTGCATTCAATGCTTTGCAACGTGGCCGCCGGGTACACAGGTGAATACTGCTGACTGCTTTGTGCAAGCTTGGTGAAATGCTGTTCACCAAGCAAAGGGATTCAGGCTTGGCATGACTTGACCAGGAATAGATATGAACTGGTGCAGACTTGACGTGGACTGGACCAGGACTGGAACTGGAGAAAGACTTGACATGGACTGGACCAGGAGTGGAACTGGAACAAGGCTTGACTGAACCTGGACTGGGCCAGGAGTGGAACTGGAACAAGGCTTGACTGAACCTGGGCCAGGCCAGGAGTGGAACTGGAACAAGGCTTGACTGAACCTGGACTGGGCCAGGAGTGGAACTGGAACAAGGCTTGACTGAACCTGGACTGGCCAGGAGTGGAACTGAAGCAAGACTTGACTTGGGGTGGACCAGGTGACTCGAACTGGAAGAGGGTTAGAATTGACCTGGGTTGGAACAGGTGGCTTGAACTGGAACAGGATTAGACTTGACCTGTGCTGGACCAGGTGACATGAACTGAAACAGGATTAGCAGCGTTTGGTGCCAGCAGTATACAGGGAAGCATGCGTTGGACATTATGGATGGAGCTGCCACAACTGAGAGTGGCACCTCCCTGGAGGCAGAGAGCGGGCACCCCTGGAGAGAGCCGCTGACAGGCAGCTCTTGACGTGGTAAGTCCTGCATTTTGTGAGACTCTGGACTATATTTGGACTTTCTTGCTTACTCCTTGTGGACTAACTACACCTGCATATTACACCTGTGGACTCATTTGGACTCTTTGCATTCCTGGTATCCTTGTGTTTTCTACCTGTTATCTGCGCTTACTTCTGTGTTATCTCCATACTCCTGTGTTACATCTCCTGTATCATCCATGTCACCCTGTAATAAACGTCACCAGTTTCTGAGATACTGTATCGTGTGATCTACCAAATGTACTGGCCCACCAAAACTGTATGGGTGCTGCCTGAGAATATGCTTCTTTGATGTCTCCCCACCTCAACCAGCAAAACCTTCTGCCATAGGTGTGTGCTTTCTGTTTAGTGCTTTGGGCATTTGGATGTGGTACTACTTTGTTCCCAAATGGCACAAGTTCTGTCTTTCTTACCTGGCTTATTGGAGAAGCTGTCCTGCTCTGCTCAGTCACCACCAGCTATTCCTCGATTGCCTCAGGTACTGTCTCCTATATTGCGACCTGCCAGGGAACTGCAGCCAAGTCTGTCCAGACCATCAGGGGCCCTGGTGAACACCAGTCCCATGGTTAGGCTCAGCATTCAGAATGGCAGTCATAACATCCCTGATGGTGTCCTGGTTGAATCTCCTGAGTCCTCCGTGACCAGATACCACTCTGGTAGAGATTCGGTACCCTCAGTCACCAGCACTAAACCAATGATTCCATATGGTCTCCATCCACCCCTCACCCTGGAGGAGAGGAATTACCATATTAATAACCACCTTTGTCTATAGTGTGCTGGCCTGGGACATTACCTCCAGTCCTGCCCTGTGAACAGTTCCAGCACCCCAGGAGAGGTCTCAAGTGAGGTGCCTTTAGTCATGGGCTACTCCAGTATCCAGTGTGAGGGCACATGCCCCAGTAAAGAAAGCTGAGGTGCCTCACAGTGCTGCCCAGCCTGAGTTGCCTCACAGCGCTGCTCAGCGAGATGTGCCTGTGTCTGCTGCCTAGCAAGATGTGCCTGTGCCTGCTGTAGTGCTCAGCAGTCACTCATGGAGTGCCGAGTGCTGTTTTAAGCTGTCAGCCTAAGACAGCTTGCTTACAGTGCAGACGAGGCAGCTGCCATGGGCCCCCCTCTCCTCTGGACCCCGTACTAGCCGCATCCCTTAAACTCCCTGTAGTTACTCCCCTGCATGCAAGTCAACAATGTGGGACTAGCCCAGGGGTAGATATATATAACTATTCTCCACTTTCGCATGTCATCCCTATAGAAAATTGCAGGTGCTCTGAGTGACTGCCTACCATACATTTATCAGTGAACCAGTGCTGTGGCTATAGAGCATGTAAGATTATACAAAGAAAATTGCTCCCTTGTTTGTATCTTTCCATCTTAATAAACAGAACCCCTAAAACTGTGACTTCTATTTTGTGACATGATTTTGCAAAGTTTTTTTAAATAATAGGAGTGCTTCCATTACCCTCCACTTATGCCATGCAAAGACATGGTTAATGGTAATACAAATATTGCTCATCCACCCACAGTACCCACACAGTTGGCTCCTATATGTTCATGTCCAATGTAGGAGCAACAATGAACCTGATGAGCTTGGCTTTGGCTCCGGGCCCTGGTTCTGGTAAGAACCAGTGAACGCCCTGGCTTCACTTCCAGCTGTTGAAATAAAGAACTGCGTTACTATGCATTTTTCCCTATTGACCCCCACCCTTATTCCTGTTCCTGCTCTCTTTAACACCGTTCATACCATATGTGTACGTTTTCTAAACTAGGGAGCAATTGCTATTTTCTTTCAGAACTTGATTTATCTTCAGCTGTTTTGAGTGTAACCTTCCTGTCCGTCTTCTAACAACAGGGGACCTCTAAAAGGAGTGATTTAAGCAAACTTGTGTGAAGTGTCAAGCCTAAAAGTTTTCAAATGACTATAAACATATGTTAGTAAGCTGTGTATTCTAAGAAATTCATTATTATGTTACCCTAGTGAAAAAACACAGCACAGGGATTTTATGATGAGTTTTTATTATTTCAGACATCTGCAATACATTACCGGGTATCCAGGACATGTGATCTTAAAAAAGGAAATAATTAATATGCTGCTGCAAAATATATTGTGTTCATGACATTGAATATACTTATTTGACTGCAACTTCAAGATCATTGTTAATCCAGGGTTGCCGACTCTCCCAGAATATGCGGAAGACTCCCGAAATTTGGACAGTTATCCCGAGAGAGCCAGCAAAGCTCCCACAAGCCCCACCAGCCTTCAATTACTACTGTAATTTCTAGCGTTACTAGGGATGTGCAGGGCTTGATGATGTCATCAAGCCCCGCTATCCCCTGAAACGCTAGAGATTACAGGATTGATTGACAGGGGATGGGGCTTAATGACACGAATTGCATACATTGCATCATTAAGCCCCGTCCCCTTGAGGAAATCTATGGCTTCCCTCTGGGTTCTCCCAGAGGAAAGCTCTAAAAAGTCGGCAACCCTGTGTTAATCAGTGTTTTCACACTGGGGTTCTACTTTGGTTCTACTTTGGTTCTAGGAGATTCAGAGGCAAGGTAGGAAAACATTTGGTGGGTGGGTGGGTGGCAATCTATGCTAAATTTCGCTGGGGGCATAGGCGTATCTATAATGGGTGCAGGGTGTGCAGTGCACATGGGCACCCAGGGTTGGCAGGGGAAGGGGGGCCATTCGGCATCTATTTCTTCCAAGATCTTCTGGAGGAAAGAAATAAATGCTGAATGAGCCCCTCTTCCCCCTTTTGAGGTCCGCTTGTCGGGTCAATCCTGTCTCAGGTAAGGGGGGAGGCATATACAAATCTTGCACAAGAGCCCCTTCACTTCTTAAAACGCCCCTGGCTGGGGGTGTGATGAAACTTCCCAGTCCATGCAATCTAACCATGGTGCCTCTTCTGTGCATGAGTGTTTCTTTTCAGAGTGGAACAAAATCATTTTGGGTGCAGTGTAGAGCAATTGCCTTGGTCCCTGCAACTCCAGGCTTCGTAGCAACTGCATACCCTGCAGTGATGTAAGTTACACCACTGACGGGTTGAACTAAATGGCATAGGTCATAAAAAGGGAAAGACGTAGTGATGCCACTTTATAGGTTATTGGTACGGCCTCCAAAAGGACTTTTAAAACTGTTCAAAGAAAAGCAACTAAAATTGCATGTGGCGTGTGTCCCAAAACATACAAAGAAAGACTGTAGGAAGTAAACATGGAGCAGAGAAGGGAGAGAAGGGATATAATAGTAGCTTTCAGTTATATGATGGGATGTAACCAGTGGTGGATTGGCCATAGGACCTGCAGGGAATTTTCCTGATATGCTGGTGGCCTCTGGTGGCCACTCGGCAGCTCCTATTTTATTTGAAGAAGACTAGGATGTCATATCATGGGTGGTGGTTACTAAATTGATGTCTGTATAGAACAGAGATCATTAGAATGTTGTATGTATTGGTTGCTGGTCACTAGGATGCTGTATGTATTGGGTGATGGTAACTAGGATGCTGTATGTTTCAGGTCGTGGTCACTTGGGTGACAGTGACTACCAATGCAGGTAGAGGTATAGAGGCCACTATAAATCTCTTAATTGGATTGTGAAACATTAGTCAGTAGATGTTGTATCTGCTTGTAAATCGTTTACATAACGCACTTAAATGGCAATACATAACCCTGCCCCCATATCATGTATTTTGCACTGCTTTTATTATATATTTCTTTAGTCTGTAATAATCCAGTGTACATATTTTTTTTTTACTACTCCAATAGTGATCTCGCCCACATGTGGCCTCTTGCAGATTTTTTTCCAGGGCCACTTTAAGTTCCCAATGCACCCCTGGGTGTAACTGTGTTCAGGAGGGTGGCATTTTTCAAGGAAATACAGGTAGTAGTAGAACACAAAGGCAAGCGTATAAACTGGAGGGTGGTAGGTTTAGAGGAAATGTGCAGAAAAAATGACTTTACTGAAAGTAAAACTCTTTATGCTTATTATTGTACAGTTACTCTATATTCTCATGTAAGCTGTAAAGTAAACTGACGCCTACTCACTGAGGAAGACACTCTATGAGCTGAATCAATATTCCTGGAAATGCAGCCTATATGTCCTTTAAATTGCTTTATTGGAGAAATTGTTGTATAACATAAGAATGTGCCAATAAAAGAAGCTACACATCATTTTATAACATTATCAGTAGGTGATAGTTTAGTGTTTAATCTTTTCTCAGAATATAATTTATAACAGAGATGTGGCATGTAGGTGGAAATTAGCCTTATCAAAGTGGTAACCATTCATACATTTTATACCTAATTTAGAAATATCCAGACCATCTATTTAAGGACAGCTAAGCAGGGTTTTTACTAGGGGTATGCGAAAAGGGGGCTCCTGCTCTGGGTGCAAATTGCATGTACCTATCAGAGAGCAGCAGAAAAGCTACATAGCACATTGTTAATCAGACTCTAAGGGGAGGAATTACTAAACTGCTGGATAGGAAAAGTGGAGATGTTGTCCATATCAGATTTTAGCTAACATTTTCTAGTCTGTAATAAGAAAGTGAGATCTAGAATCTGATTGGTAGCTATAGGCAACATCTCCACTTTCCTTTCCCACAGCTTAGTAAATATGGCCACAATGTTTTATGGCACATTCAGTCATGTAGCAAAAAGGAGTTTGATCCAAATCCCATACACTCAAGTAACCCACAAATAATTATAGAATAATGATAGTAACTAGAGATGAGCGGTTCGAATTGTGCGAAGTCAGACAGATCCAAATTTAGTGGTACCGAGGTGAACCGAGACAGAACCGAGATAAGCGCCTTCTAAATGTAGGTACAGAAATGGTAGGTAGATAGTGGAAATCAGCTACTATGCATGCGTAGTAGCTCAATTCTTAAAACAACATACATAAGACGAAAACTACGTAACTGTGAATCCGGACCTACAATTCTATATTTTCCCAAATATTTTTCAAAATAGGGATCATTAATATGGTAAAAGCTTGTTTCTCTGACCCAGGACATAATAAAATAATGAAACACTTGTATGAGAAGCAGAAGTGCCCTCATGTCATAGGTGTGTCTCCGAGATCCGCCTGCTGACTTCAGGGAATTTCTTCTTTCTCTAGTTTTCTTTGCTTAGTTATTACTTAGCCACAGCCTTTAATAATAGAGAAAGCTGTGTATTCTCTGGAAGCTCTTTTGTTCTGCAGATGGGGTGGATGAAACAATATTTATTATTTTACCCTTTTTTACTGTTCACAGTGACGTAGTTTTCGTCTTACGTACGTTGTTTTAGGAATTGAGATACTACGCATGCCTAGTGGCTTATTTACACTATCTACGTACCATTTCTATACGTAGATTACTTAAGCGCCATCTAAATCTAGGTACAGAAATGGTAGGTAGATAGTGTAAATCAGCTACTAGGCATGCGTAATAGCTCAATTCTAAAACAACGTACATAAGACGAAAACTACGTAACTGTGAATCCGGACCTACATTTCTATATTTTTCTAATTATTAATATGGTAAAAGCTTGTTTCTCTGACCCAGGACATAATAAAATAATGAAACACTTGTATGAGAAGCAGAAGTGCCCTCATGTCATAGGTGTGTCTCCGAGATCCGCCTGCTGACTTCAGGGAATTTCTTCTTTCTCTAGTTTTCTTTGCTTAGTTATTACTTAGCCACAGCCTTTAATAATAGAGAAAGCTGTGTATTCTCTGGAAGCTCTTTTGTTCTGCAGATGGGGTGGATGAAACAATATTTATTATTTTACCCTTTTTTACTGTTAAAGCGGATTGATGGTGACCTGGTTCACACACAGAAAGAACAGTTTATCTAATAATTCTTTTCTGAACTTTAAAAATACACAAATGTAAGGCTACCCGCCTTTAGTTTGTCTTCCTTAGTGAATTTGGAATACATGTTCATTTAAAGAGGTTATCCACCTAGATATTATTTATACCCCCCATTTATTCACATCACCACGAAATACCTGGAATTTTCACCAAAAACCCGGGTCTCGGCAAAATCCCGGGTATTTCGTGATGTGAAAGGGGTACTTTCAGTGGACCCATGTCAGAAAACCCGGGAATTCAACCCGGGTGAAAAGAAGGGTTATTCCCGAGTCCGACACGGGTAGGGGTGCAGTGGGTAGTACCTAACGCACTTGATTGGTGCAATTTTTGTACTGTTGCCCTGGCAACAAGTGTTGCCAGAGCAACGGTAAACAAATTACTCTGTCTGATGACGACAGGGCAGACCCGGGTCTCTGAATTTCCCGGATATATCTTTGAATTGCTTACTGCACGCAGATACTGACCAGCTTTACTATCACACTGTTATTTAGACTTGGGATAGGAAACATCACCTCTCATCTCTAATACTGCTTGCAACAGATGAAATATGACTCCCCTGCAAGATGAAATATGACTCCCCTGCAATCAACATGGTTTAGCCCAGGAGTAACTTTCCTCTCTTTGGGCCCTATGCTGGGTTAAGTAAGACAGGGGAGTTATTTACAGCGCATATGTAATTCCCCTGTCTGGAAGTCGTAATGGCTGTCCCCCCTTTTACTACAGTTGTATCTCTGCCGTGAAGGCGGAGTTCGACATGTTAATGAGGGGACGAGGCGGGAGAAGCCCCGTTACGACCAGGTCGTAAAACTTAAGGTTGGAATCTGGTCACGTAAGTATCCAGATTTACTACCAAGAGCGGAGAGTGCAGGGGGCGCGCACTCCCCGCTACGACCATGGCCGTAATAACCTTGGGACCTCATGATCCGGCCATTAATTTCAAGCTCCTTCTTAAGTTTGGATCCAGCCCAATGTACATACTGTGCTAGCAATACAATAATAAAAAATCATAGAGGCAGAATATTCAGTAGAGAAGCTAGAAATAACGAATAATCGTTGTTTATGAGGTGTCAGGACGTCATGATACAGACCTTTGCCAGTGAACTAACAGAAAACTTTACAAAAATGTAAAAAATGTCTATTTGGCATTGCCTTCACCCAGAACCATTTTTTCCCAGTCAGATAATATCAGACCTTTGTCAGCATGTTACTTCTCTCACCTGTTCAATGAAAGTAAATATTTTACTTCCACAACTTTTTGGGGGGTAAAGTCTGGAAAAAGGGAACATTATTTCATATAACAATAGAGTACATTTCAGACCAAGTTAGACCAGATGGTGTGTGCTAATGGATTGACAAGATAGCCGACTGCAGTAACCTGGCCCTATTGTGCTTGAGAAGAGAAGCTTACAAAGACAGGTTTGTGTGGTGGGCAGATAACAATATAGTGTGTTGAGTGATTCGGTATACACAAGCCTGGGCCTCCCTTTTTAAGGATGAATGATCTTTGACTAATACTTTGCTACTGGCTGGCTGAATGTTAGGAGTCCTGCGAGGAATGCAGTAATTGCTATGAAGAATACTTAGAAATAGTTTTCTTTGCACCTCATTCTATTTTCATCTTCCAGTAATATTTCTGAACAGCTCAGCAAAAGCCGCTTTGACTAGAGAGATTAGGGTGTACATAAAGATAAGTAGTGATGTCTGGTGAAATCATTGTTCTTGATGTATGAATGTTCATTCCCAGGGGAATCAATAAGTCTTCATTTATATCACAAAGATTTAGTCTACCAGTGACTTGCAACATTAAGTTCTGATTTGTGAAATGCAGGTCTGCAGAAATCTGTTTAAATTTACGTCTAACAATGGCTAGTCTACAGCCACGCGCCAAGAAATAGCCCTTGTTTTATAGTTCGACCTTGGATCATTGTTGTCCTTATTCATTTTATATATGCATATTAATAGACAGTAACTTGGTTCTTGTTATGCATGTTAAAAGCAGTATCTGTTAACATTTTTTTTTTTTTTTTATATTTCTTTATTGATAAGTTCACACCGTAACATAGTATCAATATTTACAGTTCAATGTATATCTTTACATGCGCATTACATTTTGGCTTTACATAGGTTCCTTCTGCTAATTTACTGTTAATGACAAATCGGCGATCTGTTAACATTTATAGCAGTGCTATTTCATTTGATTTTGGCTATTTCCAGTGGTAAGGTCTTTTGAAGATAGTAGTCCCATATAGCATATCCAGTGGTGGAGCTATGCATCCCAGGGGGATACAGTCATGTACGGTATGGATGGGAGCTCGACACCTCTGGAGAGCAGGATGCTGGATAGCCAATAATGCAGGATCAATAACTCTTCCATTGACTGTGATGCCTGCTCTGCGCTCGATGTGGATGCCTGCTGGACACTCCCAGACTTGATGTGAAGTGGACTGGGGTGTATAAAACTAATGTGGATTTTAATGTTGGATAAGATTAGGCTGCAGTGAGGCATTTTATTATCGAAAACATTAAGGTGGATGTAACAATACTATACATCTTATTGTTGTCAGGATAACAGTCCTGTTGGTGTCAATTTTCACGATTTTCGTACATTGTCATCTTAATGTTGACATAGTATGAATGTCACAAAAATGACATTACTACTTATATACCATACCCATCTCCAGGTTCCATAGCAAATTTCTTAGTGGATACAGCAGAATCTTCTCCTACGCTTGCACATTATTGCACATATGTAGGAGTGACCCCCTGCATTAGATGTAGTTACTCCACTGGTCATATGTGAAAAATTCACAAGTCATATGCCGGTGATAATAAACTATGTCTTCATATTAAAATAAAATATGGTTTTGAGGCATCACATGCCTTAAACATGTATGAAAGTTTGTACAACATATCCCTAATAATGAAGACAGCATCACCAGGTATTCCAGCCAGGTGAAGGGCATTGTGGGAAGTGGACTCTGTTAAATCCAATGACTGCAGCATAGACGGTAGGTGAACATTTGTTTTTCTTTAACTACATCTGAAATATAATTTACATTTTTATTAATATTTTAAACATCTGTGTAATCTGCTAGTGGGCAGAGCATATAGGTTATTTAGCTTCATATATGGAATGTTTACCGGGTGCACTTACTGGCATAAAGGAGAGAGTTGGTATAGTTTTGTCTAGTGGAAGGGAAAAAAACAAACTTTGGTATCCCAGCTTATAGAAAGAAAAAGTAGGATACCAATTACAAATGTACCC
>WWET01000063.1:124535-163805 GCA_011038615.1 Limnodynastes dumerilii | reverse complement strand
AATTGCATTGCAGTTGTCAGGGATCACTATACCGTCCCCACTAAAAGAAAATTTCTAGATCTGATTTCATCATACCAATAACCACTACTTTCACTTACTACTCTGTGTTTTAATAGTAAAAGATAAGTAACAAGTACAGGGGCAAAGTGTGTGTGGGGGGAAATATTGGGGTAGATAGTAGGGAGAGGATAGTGGGTGTGGAAAGAATAATTGCAGTTGTCAGGGATCACTATACCGTCCCCACTAAAAGAAAATTTCTAGATCTGATTTCATCATACCAATAACCACTACTTTCACTTACTACTCTGTGTTTTAATAGGTAAATAAAAGATAAAGGGCCGTATTCAGAGATCTGTTTTTGAGGGAAGTTCTGTGCGTATTTTTAGGTTTGGATCAACTGCGCATGCGTAACTTTATGTACATAGCTGACTATACACATGGAAGTGCCTAACGGACGCACATATGAATCACACTTGGGGACATATGCACGGAAATCAGACGTACGGAAGAATTTATATAAAAGTCTGTGGGGGGAGGGATTTAAATGAACACATGGAGGCGCGGTTATCAAGAATCGCATGGACGGAGCACATATACGCACGTAAGTACACACGGAAATATCAGAGTGGTCTATGGACTCGTAAGACACAGACTGAATGTCAGGGAGAGGGGAGTGTCGGGGTTGTTGGTGGCTGTTTCCTTGCTCCGACCGCACGTATAATTGCGTACCTTTAAAAAACGGATCTCTGAATACGCCCTAAAGTTATTATTACATTAAACCAGTTTATTGGTCCAAGTACTGTTAATTAGCATTTATCAACATTGTACCCTCTGTCTATAAGATGCATTCTCCTCATGGTAAGTTGCATTGAACATATTTACTATTTTGTCGTGATGTCCATCCAGACAAGTCTTAATGTCTGTTAAATAAAACACAGTGCGCTCCCTTCACAATATCATTCACAATATCATACCTCTGAGCACCTAAGTCACTTCTAATGCTGACTATCTACTATGTGATATCATCAGTGACCAAAATTGGGGACATTGCATAGGGCACACAAACTACCCGATAATCTCTACTATCTCCCTATCGCCCTGCTCCTTCAGGGATTCTTAATGATTCAGTTATCCAAATATGTGTTTCTTTGCCTTCCACTCTGCAATGTATGAAATGGTTTTGTGTTGGGCTGAGGCATGGTAACCATGAATGTTAATCATAATAGTCATAAAAGTTCATGGTTGCCAACTTTTGCAAAGAAATAGGGTGATTGTGATATAACAATCAAGGTGCTGCACCAAAGGGGTGTGTCCTGTGCCTATCTGCAAAGGGGTGTATCATATACTGCTAAAGGGTTGTGTCCCGTGAATAGCTGCACCCATGGTTGTATCTAGGGTTGCCAGGAAAACAATGACACATGACAGTGGACTGGATCCAGACTTAAGTAAGTGCTTGAAATTAGTTAAACTATGGGCTAAACCATGTTGATTGCAGGGGGAGTCAAGTTAATTGTATTCTTTGCATGCAGGGATATATCTTTGAATTGCTTACTGCACACAGATACTGGCCAGCTTTAATATCACACTGTTATTTAGACTTGGGATAGGAAACATCACCTCTCAACTCTAATACTGTTTCAACAGATGAAATATGACTCCCCTGCAATTACCATGGTTTGGCCCAGGAGTAACTAAGTTCATGCACTTACTTAAGTCTGGATCCAGCCCAGCAGCAGTATTTATTGATTGTTAAATTGTATTGTGAAGACTATGAAAAGGAAATCTCTGATTTCTTCCTCTTTATAAAAAAGCTAAAAGTAGTTGACACGGCAGCTGACTAACAAGAGACCAAAATGTATTTTTCACTTCTGTCTCCATTATTGTAGCCATATTGCCTAAGTCTTGCCTAAGTTAATTGCCAGTTTTTTATGAAAACGGCTGCCTCCATAGAGTTCAATGCATGGAAATAGGACACAATGGTATCATAGACATGTATCACTATGAATTATTGTTATTAATATTTTTATTATCATTTGGCCGTATTCACAGATACGTTTTTGCGTGGGATTGTGTGCGTATTTTTAGGAGTGGATTAACTGCGCATGCGTAGTAACTTTTTCCACGCAAGTTATGTAGTATTTACACACGTAAGTCCTTTAGGCACGGACTTGTGAATCGCTCATGGGGACATATACGTATGGAGGGGCGTGGTTGTCCTCCGTACGTTCGAAGGTATGTGAAAGTGGGTGGGGGGAGGCATTTAAATGGGCGGTTAGTAAGATACGCACGTATATAAGTAATATACGTGTGTAAGTACACACGTAGATATAAGGGTGCCCTACGGAGGCGTAAGTCACCGAAAATGCGTCCGTGCGAGGGGAGTGTCATGGGTGTTGCCTTGCTACCTGCGTGAGTAAATCAGGGTTGTCGACTCTCCCGGAATGTCCGGGAGACTCCCGAAATTCGGCAGTACTCCCAGTATCCCGAGAGAGCCAGCAAATCTCCCGCAAGTGACTTGAGGCCCGTGAAAGGTCAGGTCTGGATTAGGTTCAGTTGCGTTTGCATCCTTGCTGTACATTGACATACATACCTTCACCCCTTTCAGTCGACTCCCTTCCCACCATTCCCATGTGTCGCTAGCTTCTCTCCGGGATCTCCCGGAGGGAAGCTGCCAAAAGTCGGCAACCATGGAGTTAATTTACTCCATGGTTTTATTATAATAATAATAAATATATATTTTATGTATGAGGAACCACAAAGAGTATGCATTGTTATAGAGATAACATGGGATATACAGTACATAAAGATGGAATATAGGATATAACATAGTGAAGACAAGATGATGGCAATATCAATACTGAGATAGGGTCAGAGATAAGTGTGGAGGAAGTAGAGGACAAGAGGAACGAAGGCCTTGTTCACTGGAGCTTACAATCATACAGATACAGTCTCTGAAGTAACGCTAAACGGTTGCAGAAAGATTCAAATGCTTCCACAGTGTGAAAAGTAACCAGGTATAACACTTTGTTTCCGTAGTGACTATATGAAAATATGTAAATGCACATGAATGTACCATATCAAAAGGCCTATTATAGACTCAAGACTTTGTTTTTGCACCTGCTCCGCATAGCAAAGGAGCCAAATATTTGCCCAAGCCCCCTAAATGACTTTGCTACGTCATATTTCTAGGCTAGCCTTGAATTGCTTTCACTATTTGGCTAAGTGTCTCTCCAGACGTTCCAGCAATTAAGGGGTGAAATCATGAGAGGGAGCCTGGTTTGTGTTAGGTTCTTTTTTTTCCCTCCTCTTGTATTTTTGAATGTCATGAAAATATATGTCTGTGTACATCTATTGAGTAGGTGCACAGTGCACATAAGTGGCTTATGTGTCAGTAAGGTTTGGATGGAAACAAAAAGGTGTTAGTCACTTTAAACAAGGTGCCCATTGAAGCTGTGTGAGGAGAGCAGACTTATGCAGGACTATAGCTCCAGGGACCTTGTGAAAGGAAATGGATAGCAGAGTAAACCAAACTACCACAAAATTAAAAAGAAGCCATTTAAACCTTGTTATTGCAGAAATGTTCTATGCTTTGGAAATGAAACCCGGTACATGTTTTCCATAGTACTGATAAAGTGAAGGAACTCTCAGGGAAAGAATTTTATAATCTATTTAATGTTGATTTAAACACAAACAAAATGGAAAAAGTAAAATAAATCAACGTTAAACGTGTTCCTCGATGCCAGTAAATGTGCTATATGTGTAATAAATACTGACATCCATCTGAGCTACAATGTAACTTTGCTGACCGAGGACTATCATGATGGCCAGAGCTGTGTTTACGATGAGAGCAAATAAAAGTCAGTGACAATGATGATGATCTGCAGTTGGTGCTCTAGTGACACAGAATATATTTACATCAGTTAACTGTTTTTAGGTTACATTTATCCTGTTAGGGCTCTGCAGAGTATGCAAGGTACAGATGAGATACTAAAAAAGGTTTTCAATGATATGTCCTCAATAACATATAAGTAATAAATATTGAAAATGATCATTGATCAGACACACAACTGAAGTCAAGACATATACAGAGAGGGCCAAATCCAGACTTCCGAAGTTTAGCTTACTAACCCAAATCACTTGCGTAAGTAAGCCAAAATGTAACATCTGATTATATGTGCACCAGGTGCTACAAAAAGGATCTCCTAGCATACAGAAATTAGGGTGGCCCATACCTTGAATTCACCAAACCTCCGCCAGGAGGGCGGGTGCATTTAAATTGTACAGTAAGGGCTGGATTAAAGAATTCCGTACGGATCAGCAATCGCACAGACTGCTTATCCGCATGGGTGACTTAAGGTAGACTTATGGCAGTGTCACTGCTGCAAAGTCCGCACAAGAGAGGGGAGTGACAGGATTTTACTATGCTCTTCCTTGCGGACTTCCAAACCTCCATGCGTGCGGGACATGCGCTGAGGTCTGGATCCAGCACATAATGACTGCAAGCTAAAGAGAAACAATAAGTTAACGTACGGGGCACCTTTTGGTTAATGTTCTATGTCTAGATAAATATCTACATGCAGGAGTGTGGGAACTGTGAGTAGACAAGGCGGTGACTCCTATTTGAGGAGGCATCAGCGAGCAGTGGATGTTCTGGGGTCATCTACAGTTTTACACATAATTGTATGAACTGAGGGCATTACCTGTGGTCTAATCATGTGGCCTGTGAGGCAAATAAAATTGGAAGGCCGTATTTGATGATTTAGGTGCTCCCAAGCAAAATTATATATATCTTGATCCCCAGCTTGGTTAATAAAAATATTGCATAAACCTTCGTATAGATTATTATACTGTAGGTGTGTTGGGAATGTTCTTACTTCTAGGGCAAATGCACTAAACATATGCATGCACAATAGAAAAACAATATCAATCACTGTAGAAGTTACCAAATAAGTTTTTTATTTTAAATAAAACTCATGTCTACTTATGTCAACTTGTGTTATATATGGGGCAGTTCCCAAAAATTTATTTTCAAGACCAAACCATTCCAACCTGGTGAGGGGTGTGAACTCGGACGGAGAGACACACGAACGTACGGAAAACGTGCGGGGGGGTCTTGATCCGGTCTTCAATTTCAAGCTCTTTTTAAGTCTGAGAGCCTCATTTTCTAAGGTCGATTTGAGTAAAATTGATTTGCAAGTCTCCAGATTTACTAAAGCAAAATCTCCACAAACTCTCCGGAGATGAGTAGAGACTTAAATCTCCAATGTTTAAATCTCTCTGGCGATTTTTTGCACAAGGAGCATACAAATCTCTGGATTTACTAAGGGGAGACTTTCAAAATCGCTAGTGTTTGGGCTTAAAGTCTCTCAAGATAAATCTCAGGGGGGTCAGTGGAGACTTTGCTAAAATCGCTAGCACATGGTCATGTAATCATGTGTCAGGGTATAAAAGTAAGGTGCAAATGTATTTAAGCTGCTTGTTTAGACTCAAACAAAAGCTATGGCTTTTTGTGTGCTGCATATGCATAGTGGATATTTAATGGGCAATTTAGCTTTAATAAGGGGAACAGAAAGGAAAGAGAAATATAATCATGATGGGCACAGATACAGTCGGTGTGTTACAGTATGTATAAGACTGCATATATACCTACATAGACATGGATATGCATACACTAACATAAACAGAGCATATGCATATTCATACAATGATTCCATAGTCAGGTAGATGCATTGAATAACACAACTAGAGCAGCTATTGAGTTACAGATACAGTATCCCAGATAAATGAACCAATTTAAAATCAAAAGACACCCAGAGATCACACAAGCCCATACATTATATTTTTTATCTACCATACACAACATTTTTATTTACAGATTCCTATGACAACTCTCAATTTGCTTTAAAAAAAACTCTGGATATTTACAGTGAAACAAGCATTTTCCCATAGATAACATTACATTAATATAAATAGCATTTAAATAGTGTCCTGTGTGTGAAGTCTCACGAGTTCAAGTCAAACTCCAGCGATTTTGGTTAAAAAAAAGAAAATCCCTATACCTAACATTACAGTGAAAAAAATCGCCTCAATCTCTGAAGATTTAAATCGCCGGAGATGGAGGCTGCCATCACCGGAGATTTAAATCGCCAGTAAACACATCGTCAGAGTTTCAAAATCGACATGCAAAATCGCCTTTTAGTAAATGCTGAGATTTAATTCTCAAAGTTGCACCTCAACACTGGCGATGTCAGGTGATTTGCAGAGGCGATTTAAAGCGCCCCTTGGTAAATCTGGCCCTGAATCAGGTCCACAATGTTTGTCTCCCAGAGAGAAATCCATGGTAGAAATTAAAAGGGGAAGGGGTGTAGTTGCAGCAAGAGTTCAGGCCACTGTTCTACCAATGTTTGGATTCTTATTGTCAGGCCATTGATTAATTTATTTCTTGCTTTATAGCACCAGCTACATGTAATAAAAAAACAAACAAACCTCTCCTTCACCCAGAAGAAATTTTTTTTTTAACATTAATTATGTTAAATAACATTAATTCGTTAAAATCGGGTGATTACTCAGGAACAAAATATTTTGTACCTGATGGAATGGGTTATGGTTGAGGGTATATGAGACTGAGTTCAATATCTGAACAAATCCAGGGCCAGTAGCCAATAATGGAGGCCGGCCCAGGTACAGACAGAGCCAGAAACCAGTGACTGGCAGCCTTATGCACTTCAGTGTCTGTATGATGTCTCCTTATAGCCATCCAAAGGGCCACACATTATCCATGGTAATAAGATTAAATAATGCATTTCAGCAAAGAAAGAGACACTTACATGAAATACCATACTAAAATGAATTAACACAAATGTTACAAGTTATAACAGATATGTACTCAGAAAGGTGCTGAAAACCACAACTGATGACTCTGATGGTTCTATGTGGCTCTATGGCCACCATTATGTGGCCCTAGAGCTTCCTGTATTTCATTCCTGATACAGCATAGGTATTAGGAAGGCAAATCACCATAGCCCAATTGCCCACAGTGTGATCACATGATCTTATTGCACCAAGTACTGCCTTGTTCAGCAGTCAGTAGAGTATAGTGTAGTTATGACATGACCATTAGAGTCTCCTATGTCACATATTTGATCATCAGGTGAGGATACAGTTGATAAATGTCTAACCTTCAGATGTTTACACCACTGGAAGAAGAATCTATCAATTGTTTATAGCAATAATGTTCATGCTGACACCTCTGTATCCATGGAATGCAGTTAAGTGGAGACCTGGAGACATGTTTAACATCCTGGAGACTCAATTTAAAATGTAGAAGTTTACGAGATCTTCTTATAACGGAGAAGCAATGCTTATTAGATGAGAGTCACACTTAGATATTTAACAGCATTGCCCTGGCCATATTCTTACTGTTTAACATAGAAACATAGAAAGTGACGGCAGATAAGAGCCACATGACCCATCCAGTCTGCCCAGTTGTTTATTTAAAACTATAATGACCCTAGACTATATTTACCCTCAATTTAGTTTGAGATTTAGGATATCCTTATATTTATCCCAAGCATGTTTATACTGTTCTGCTGTGTTACCTCAACCACCTCAGATGGGAGAATATTCCACTTATCTACCACCCTTTCAGTGAAGTCATTTTTCCGCACATTTCCTCTGAATCTACCGCCCTCCATTTAGACACAGATGGGAGAAGGACTGTTATCTTACTGCTACACCTAATAAGAGATAAGTCCTTAACAACACATGAAATATGCTGCAAGTCTACACAAAGGGATTATTACAAAAATGTTCAATGCTGGAGAAACTTGGCCATGTGGACCTGGAAATAAATGATCAAACAGACTGTTCAGGCTACTGCCCTGTATTTAAAGTGGCACCAGAACTTTAAACAAAACATGATCTTCTATTACACCAGATCTGCCTTGCTTGTTTATTCTGTACATGATAAAAGTTTCTCACTTTCCTGGGTATATTTTGATAAGTTCAGAAGCTGCTGTGCTTTGTATGTATGCGCCCTACCCAGCATATGACATCACTTTCACCTCTCTGCAGTCTGAAAGGAATTTTAAGACTGTGTCAATTTCCAAAAGTTAAAGGCTAACAGTTAACTCTCTCTATATTATGCTGCTTATTCTGTCTTACCAGGGGTACTGTGTGCCACTGCGAAAATGGCCTTTTCGAAATACATACAATTGTCGGCTGTGTATTTCGAAAATGTCAACAACTAGAAATTTAGACCTGTAGACCTGACTCAGAACCCAATGGTGCCCGACGGACCAACAGGGAATAGATGGGAGAAGGGGAGACTTTACATTATTGTTTATTCAGGATAGTTGTTGGCAAAGTGGTACCCTCTTCATATTTTAGCCGGGTATCATCTGAGGTACCTTTTTATTTGGAGTGTATGTTAGACACATAATATCATCATTTGGATTTATATCCTCAAAGAAGCTCTACTGAGATATGGTGTAAGGTCCTATGGACTTAGGTATGCTTTTCGGCGACGAGGTTCAATTATAGGACCCCACCGCATTGTACCTCCCCGTAGATATGGGTTATATATATATGTAGAGTTTGTTGTGGTATGACTCCGACTCTTTATTATAATAGAGGAGCATTCCCTTCTATATATGTCCCTTAGAATGTATTTACCCTCGTCTGCTAGGAGACATTCATTTTTGGTTATAATGTTGTCTATGGCATCGTTTTAATTGAATCTATTAACAACTTTTTTGTATTGGTATTAGTATAGTTTAATTGTTATTAGCAGTGTTTTTTAATATTATTATGTCTGTATGTAGCCTACTACCGCTTTGCCAGGATACGATTTTGGCAGTCTTTTTATGGCTACATTGTTATTGTCTTGTGGCATTATTTCATATATATATTATCCATATGTATTTTTTGGGTTGGTTTGAAGTTTTTTTCAGGGAAAGGTAGTAGCCGTTTCCTCCTCGTTTTTATTATACACATGTTAAACAGAGGAGGCGGTTCCTCTAATAAGCACGTGCGTTTGTTTACAAGTGCAGCCTATCATAGCTCATCTAGGGGCGGTCCGGTTTACATCATGCGGGCTTATTATTGCCTGCAAAGGGACTAACTTTACTGCCTTTCCCTGGATAATATTGTGTTTATTTATTCTGGTCCTTTATCTGCTATATGAAGAGTTATATTATGCTTATGCAGTTGCTAGGTTTTTTATACTATAGCGGCATACAGGTGGACGGCTTACGTCATCAACTATACACAGCTGAGCCACATCAAAGGATTTCCGTTGGAGGAAACAACCTTGACTCTCACTATAAAAGGACCATCATACCTATCACCGGATCACTATTGAAAAAGGGCAGAGCCTGAAACGCGTCTAGATCCGGTTTCAGCAGCTGATCGGTATCTCTTCTCCCCCGCCTACATTCCACAGATGCCTTGGGACTTCTCAAACATCACTGCTTAGGACGTCCAATCTGCATTTTTTCCGGGACTCTGGTGCAATATTGGTAGGGGATTACTGTTTTACCCCGCAGTTCTCTATTTTATGCTTACCTGTTTTTATGTATTTCAGTAAAGTTTTATGATTTTAGACTTTTTATGAGTCTTTTATTGTTTTTTACTGTACATTGATCCCTGTTCTCTTTTATTCATATGTACCCATACGGAGGAGAGTTTGTATGCAACAGTGGATTTTATTAATGGAACTTTAAGTATCAAACCTGAATTTTGAATTTGGGTTGTACTATCCCATAGATTCATGGAACTTGCCATCTAACGTATCATTTCACCTGTGTGCCGCATAGTACATGGTTTTATAGTATATGTATTTTTATACATTGTCCTAGCGCTTATGTTTATTTCCTAATTTTTATTTTCTTGCAGGACCCAATGGTGCCCGACGCACCGACAAGGGATAGATGGGAGAAGGGGAGACTTAGGCTTAGGCTGTGGGGAGGGGATGAATAGGAGAAGGGGAGACTTAGGGTTAGGGTAATGGAAGGGGAGGGTTAGGGTGAAGATTAGCATAAGGGTTGGGGTTGGGGAAATAGGGAGCAGCGCTTACCTGTCTGTGGCGAGGAAGGAAGTTTTGCTTCAGCTCCATCTTCGCAAATGGGTTGTCAAAAACAGGCCATTCTCAGCGGAGAACCACGTACTATTACCAGCTCCTAATATTAGTTATAGAACAGTAACGATTTTATATACACCTCAGTCTGGTATTGACTGCTGTTTGCGTTTCAGTAAAAGAACATATTGAAACGCTAGCAAAATTGCATTTTAATCATAAAAAGGTTTTGAAATACGTAAGGAGGTCATTGGAATTGCTCCTTTGAAAAGAAAGTGTTAAAAACACAGAACTTGAATCTGAATTTTACTTATATTTGTTACATATGGCTGGATCCAGACTTAAGTAAGTGCTTGAAATTAGTTACTCCTGGGCTTAACCATGTTGATTGCAGGGGGAGCCAAGTTAATTGTATTCTTGGCATGCAGGGATATATCTTTGAATTGCTTACTGCACACAGATACTGACCAGCTTTACTATCACACTGTTATTTAGACTTGGGATAGGAAACATCACCTCTCAACTCTAATACTGTTTGCAATAGATGAAATATGACTCCCCTGCAATCAACATGGTTTAGCCCAGGAGTAACTAATTTCAAGCACTTACTTAAGTCTGGATCCAGCCCATTGTGTGGATAAAAGCATGCAAATATAATAGGAACGCAATTGTGGCCTTACTACCTGTACATATATACAAAATATGTATATCTGTGTATATGGACATTTTGCTAATACGAATATCCCTATTATTAATATGTACATTAGGGAATGATAAATACAAATCAATTTGCCTAAAACTGCTGCATACAGGTCCGGATCTAGAACTACAGCCGATAGAGCCCTCCAGATGTTACATTTGTAACACTAACGTTCTTACCATTGTACGGAACTAGCAGTTAAGTGGAAAGGGGCTGTGCTTCCCCTCTGCCTGCCAAGGTGGGTGGGGGAAGCATGTAAATTGTACAGTAAGGAAGGTTTTCCCCACTTACCAGCTGATCAGCAGTCGGATGGACCGCTGATCTGCAAGTGCGACTTAAGGCTGCCTTACTTCACTCCCCTCTCTCATTTGGCCGGACAGACTCCCGCACGTACGGATCCGGTCCAATGATGATACATACTTATACTTATTGGCAGAGTCTTGTGGTGCAAGATAACTGACAGCAGATGTTGGATAGGGTTTTTAGTTCACACATATGCACTTAACCAGTTTTAGGTTTATTTAGTAGAGACAGCAAGTAATAACAGAATATGCAGTGTTGGTACACAAGGGGTTAAAGCATTCAGCAGTTTAGATGGTGGTTCTGCAACCATAGGAACTCACAGTACAGCAGGGATATGAATAGGCAGCAGCTTGTCTGATTTGCAGGTTCCGGCTGTATGTAAAGGGTTACTGTGTGAGGAGGCTGTGAGCTGCACCTCCAACTAGCAGACTCCAACTAGCAGAGGGAACAGGTCCCGCCCGGGCAGTGTAACAGACAAACAGGAAGATGATGTCATCTGACACCTCCTACTGCACAAGCCTACACTAGAGCAGACACTAGAGCAGACACCAGAGCAGACACCAGAGCAGACACTAAAGCAGACACCAGAGCAGACACTAGCAGGGGAGCAGTCATTAGTATAGAGAAGGAGACAGGTTACTGAGCGCTCTCCTCTTCAACAATACTTATGATACATACTATTTCTGTATGTAGTGGGTGTACCCTATTTGTACACAATATAATGCAACCCTCGGTTAGGGAATAGCAGAGCAGTAATGGATGCATGTTCTGTGCACCTGTGACCGGTGCACTTCCCAATATAATATCAGCAACAAGTTAACAATATAAAATTCTCACCTATATTCCAACAAATAATACTTACATAAAAATAAGAATACAAAACTTCAAAACACCCCTAGTTATTAACTTTATCACTACAAAATATAAACAAATTCCAGCGCACACTAGCAAAAATAAAAATAAAAAAATGTGTATATGTGAGCAGCACTATATATAAAAAAAATATATATATGTATGTATATATATACAGAATTAAACATACATATATATGTAGGCTGCCAACCTCAACAGGTCTGGATCCTGTCAAAAAAACCAAGGGAATAATAGAAAAACGAGGTATAGGCGCCAAATGTAAACCTAGGTTTACCTCTACCTATACCTCGTTTTTCTATTATTAACTTTATTGAAGCACTGACTTCCTATAAGAAATACAGTGTTCTCACTGTCTCATCTTTACAAGGGCCATGTCCCTCTTAGCAGTGGCGGATCAGGCAATGTCTATGTGTGCAGCTGCTCTCTGCTTCCTGTTGGAGCACTGCCAGAACAGCTTTTGATTACCGTTAACAATATTTTTCAGCCCCTGGAGGTCTTCTGGAGAGTTCCTTCTATAAAGCCCAGTGCTAGGACCCCTGGCACTGAGCGTCGTCATAAAGTCTCTGTGAGCTATGTCCTAAAAAGGCAGCACAACATAATAACAGAAGTTGGTGTCTGCCATTATTGTTGTGGCTAATACAGACCTGGGTCTGCATTCACAGTTACGTAGTTTTCATCTTCCGTACGTTGTTTTAAGAATTGAGCTACTACGCATGCGTAGTAGCTTCTTTACACTATCTACGTACCATTTCTGTACATAGACTGTGCAATCCACGTGGAGAAATGGTGCGTAACTGTGAATCCGGACCCTGACCTCTAAATCCAGCCCTGGCCCAGCTTATTGCAGCGTTTTGCCTGCTCTGATGGTTAGACAACATTTTGGAAAGGTCAAGTCAAAATTTTTGGCCGTGCTGATAACAGCCACTAACAAGCTATGTTCATTTACTAAGTACACCAGAGCTTTTTAGTAAAAAGGGAGCTAATAACGACATTGTGAGTCAACAACACATCTGAGACACTGAATTTTGTGTATTCTTCCAAGGAGACTTGTCAAGGCTGCTTTGATGAGTCAGAATAGCAAATGCATGCTGTGTTAAAACTGTCTTTCTCTTCATACATGATCCCTATGAAGGATTAGAGAGGCACAGATTTATTCTTTAATGTGCACATGAAGATGCCTTTTGAATTATTTAATAGGAGCTGTGCGACCTTATCCTTCATTAAAAAACGGGTTGAAAAAAAATCTAATCTATAATGCCATCTGTCAGGTTACCAGAAGATTTGAAGCTGTTATCCTTTATATTTAATGTTAATGTGCGCATTTCGCCATATTGTTGTGTAAAACTTACAGGATTTTTTTTTTTTTTACTTATAGTTCTGAATTTTAGACTCATTTTTAGGCACTTGGTTGTTTTTGTATCTAGGTCTTCGCTTTCTCACTCTACATAACACAGAGAATTGTATTGTACCAGAGACAGAAATGTACACAGAATAGAATTCTTTTCTGAGACACAGCTAAACATCCAGGAATTCTGTTTTAAGTTCCCCTTTATCCATTTAATAAGTCCATTACTAGCATTCTGGCATATTTTAGGAGCCTTTCATGCTGAACCGAGAGAGAGGGACTTGGACATGCTTTGCATTTCAAACTTTCTTTGTCTATGAATTTGCAGAAGGCAAAGTTATTCCTGCTTTAAAATAACAGGCGCGGTGAACGGCTAATCGCTCTTCATTCCCAGTTTCTTATATTATGCACAGAGTTTTTGTTGGCTACGACGTACTGCATTCACAAAAACCCCAGAAGAAGCAGATAACACGCTGGAACAGGCACAAAGATCTCAATCTGTGGTCATCAATAACGTAAAATTCTACCCAGTTTTTATAGTGAAATCAATTCTTTTTGGTCATTTGAGTGATGCAATTAGTCTATAAAGACAGCAGGGGAGCTGCGACTCATCTGCAATTTGATGTCCCAACTAAAAATGTGGACAGACTTGGGCCCTATAGCAAGGAGGCGGGATGAGTGGGACTAGGTGGAGCTAGGAATGACTGAGGGCGGAGCTGGCAGAACTTCTGCTGATAAAAGCTGCCACAAAAGCGCTTGGCTACATGTATGAGTGCTGAGCAATGTTTATAATCATAGTGAATTTGCAGCAATTAAAGACCGCCGGAGGCAATCTACATATTGAACTGGCACATAGATTGCGTGAAGGACCTACTACACATGCGCAGTAGGTGCTTTACTAAATATACGCACCTAAGAAGTGGCTGCTTCTTAGGTGTGAATCCGGCCCTGGGTTCCCAAAGGTGGACTTTAGATTGTCAGCATCTACCTTAACTTATCTGACCCTGGTGTACAGCAAATGGTGGCAGTATGGAAGTCAGGATTGGTATCCATAAAGAGGGCACTATGTAGCAAGTAGGTGCGACCATTTGCAATAGTAACCTAGCCCCTCATAGCCATTGACATTCCCCTTAAGGAGTAATCTGTTCTGGTCAGGTAGCTCTCAACATTTAGAATCCCGAAAGCTGGACACAATAAACCTGCCCCAATACTGCCCAAACTCCGCCCAAGTCTATCCAAGCACCACCCACAAATGGACATATTTGGTTAAAACTCCTCCTGCTGCACAATGAGCTCCACGCTTTTGTGGGCCGTGAATCGAAACAGCCCTGCCAAAATAGGGACCGTTTGGAAGTATGCAGATGCATGAGAAGAAACGGGAAAATCCTACCTGTTGGCGTTGCCGCATTTGCATCTTGGCGCTTCGCTGAATCCTCGGATTCTTCTTTTTAGCAGTCGTAAAGTGACTGCTTTTGTTGCTCCAATGACGCAACACAATATGTTGAAAATTGACACGTTGTGCCAGAAAACTACCCCCCTCTGGATGACTATGCAAGTACGGCAAGTAGCATACGGGCACAGAGCCAAGGGTAATACAGCTATGTGACAGTATACGTTGCATAAGTGCAGGATAGGACACTGTAATGTACACTGGAAATGGGGGCTATGATAAGGGGGAGTCTTTCAGTCACAATGCAAATGCACTAAAACTTTACCCAAAGAAGAACTTTTCTATTAATAGCAATAATAATTATTGGACTTAGACATGGCCCATGGCTGGTAGCTCTCATTTGGAATTCCGAAAGCTGGACACAATAAACCCGCCCCAATACTGCCCAAACTCCGCTCAGTCTATCCAAGCTCCACCCACAAATGGACATGGTGCAAATTTAACATTTATTTTTACATAAACAGTGAGTAGTTTCGACAGCGTCTGGTTCTGGATTGCCCTCAACAGCACGACCACACCCTTATTGTACAATGACTAGGTGCCTCCACCCTCTCACTAAATGCCCATCAGAACGCAAGCGGTCACAACGCCAGATGGACTGGAATGATGCCAGTAAACACTACACTAGCGGAAGCACGCCGAGCAATGCTGTGACACCACTTTGCTGTCAGTCAATGGGAGCCAGCTACACATAACATTACTGACATGATAATAATCCAGACAATGAAGAGATCCCGACATCAGGAATCCTGACACTGTTTTAAAAATCCTGTCATGATAATAATGCTGACAATAAAGAAATCCATAATCGGTCACCCCCAGAGACAGGGGAACAGATACAAGAGGCAGCATGGGGGGGATTCATTGTTGTATTGTAGTATTTAATACACTCCCTTAGACACTCCCCTCGCTCATACGTACTTTGCCGTTTTACGTTAACTTAACTACTGACGTATGTAAAGGCAATACGTACGTACCTGCCTAAGCATGCCCATACTGTATGATTTAAATGCCACACCCCGCCTCCGAAGCGTAATTATGGTTCGTTCATAGTTACGCTGTTGATATGAGGCTGGTACGTACGTTCAGAGTTACATAGCGTAATATCAGCTGCGCGCATGTGCAGTACATACAAAATAGCCTTATTACGTCACAGGCTGTAAATACGCTACCGTGTGTTGCTCAGGATCTTCCCCTTTATGTGTAGGTGCTTTACGTGTTGGGATTTTATGTGTCGGGATTTCATGTTGGTCAGTTCATTCTGTCAGGTTATCAGGCGTTGTTATCATTTCCTTTTTGGGATTTTCACGTTAGGTAAATTGTTGTTGGAATTTCTTCCATCTGGATTTTTACCGTCTGGAATATGACTACCATCAGCAGCACCATACAGGCAACAGACATCACAACAATGATAAATGAAGTGAGCCGGGGTAACACTAATACCGCTTTCAGATCGCCGCCCCGGCAATATCCCGAGTTCACAGACCCGGGATATTGCCGGGCAGCAGAGGATCCCAGGGTCACAGACCCCGTTTCACACTGCAGGGCAGACCCGGGAAATTCAGAGACTTGGGTCTGCCCTGTCGTCAAAGCAATGTGTAATTTGTTTACCATTGCTCTGGCAACACTTGTTCCCATGGCAATAGTAAAAAAAATACACCAATAAAGTGCGTTAGGTGCTACCCGGGTTGAAGCACATTTCACACTGCACCCCTACCCGTGTCAGACTCGGGAATAACCCTTCTTTTCACCCGGGTTGAATTCCCGGGTCTTCTGACTGGAAGTGCAGCTTTCACATCTCCACGAAATACCCAGGATTTTGCCGAGACCCGGGTTTTTGGCGAAAATCCTGGGTATTTCATGGCGATGTGAAAGGGGTATAGGATAGTATATGTATATAGTATATCTATGTGATGCATAGACTGAGGTGAGACAGAGATGAGTCAAGGGGAGGGGTAGGACAAGAGGGATGTAGGAGAAGATCTTCTCTGCTTGTTGAATGTGATAGAAGCTGAGCCCAGTCATCTCTCCAGCATTGTGACTTTGCTAAATCCCAGGAAAGAGAAAGCATTTAAAGCCTTAGACCCCTAGTTCGTTGGCACCCACAGAGCTTTGTGTAAAGGGTTCCATTTGCTTTTAGACAAAACAAAATGTTTTAAATGGAATCCATTCATTGTTGATCTTACTTCAGAGATATGTCATTGACTGGGCCTTGAGTGAGAGCACGGTGGTTGTCACTGAAAGATGCTCTTTTATAAGATTCCCATTGGTAAGAGCTATGAGCACCAATCAGAGAATAGATCACAAGTTTAGAAGACTTTATTGGTGCATTATGATAAATCCTGGCCTATAACACAAATTATTAAGTGCTATGATAAAATATGTGTGTGTCTGCCAAACTTATCACTAGGCAAATCATAGACAATTGACCAACTGAGAAGGAGATTTAAAGTTGATCTAATGACATGAACCAGTCATACGGAGGACATAATCAAATCATACTTGTATGCAGGAACTACACAAAATGATATTAACAATTATCCACTGACAGATGTATAACCAGAAAATTCAGCATGTCTAAGCAAATACGCTACAGTCAAACAGCTAAGCAGAATATAAAAATAGCCCTTGAAACACAGCCAGCCCTCTGACCTCAAAACATTTATTTGCTTTGTTTTGCTTAGTATAGGGGAATGTTCTATGTTTTATCTCAATTTACCATCTTCCTATTTAAGGTGGACGCATTGGATGTCTAAAGCTAAATTACTCTCTGATTCATTAAAGATTCTATGCTTTATATAGAGCCATTACTGGAAATTTTTGTACCAGGGAAAAGAAGAAAAATATATAAAATTAACAACAACTTATATTTTTTATATAAGTCACTAATTGTCTGGAGGTGAGGGTTAGGGTTAGGTTAGGGTAAGAATTAGGAAAAGGGTTAGGGTAGAAGAAATACTCAACATTCGCTGTGCAGTCTTCACTTTGGGGATAATCGATTGCTTATCCTCCTCAAGGCAGAAGCAATCAATTTAGGAGAACTTTTGAAATTCAGAGGTATGAACTGGCCCTTTGGGAAAAGCTTTCAGAGCACAGTATCCTGCCTTCTGGGTGGGGTCAAAAAAGAGCCTTAACTCACCCTTTTTTAATAAAACTGAGATATCTATCCCCCCCTCCTGGTGTACACATCTTGTGCATCCCGTCCTTTTGTCAGAATTCAGGATCCAGATTCATACTGGGGGCCATATTCAGAGATCCGTTTGCTAAAAGTACGCAATTATACGCACTGAAGTTGCAAGGCAACACCCATGACACTCCCCTCACACGGACGGGTTGATGGTGTCTTACAACGAGTGCCTCGACCACCCGTATCTTTAAGTGTGCATATCCGAGCGTATAATACTTCCGTACGTGCGTATCAAACTAGCCACGCCCTCAACCGGTCATTTTACTTGCCTCCCCCCCACCCACTTACACGTATCTGTCTCTGGACGAATTATAACCACGCCCCTCCGTACGCATTTTCTCACGTGCCATTCACAAGTCTGTGCCTAATGGACTTCCGTGCGTAAAATCAACGTAGATTGCGTATATTTAGTTACTACGCATACGCAGTTCATCAGATCCTAAAAATACGCATGGAACTTCCCACAAAAACAGATCTCTGAATACGGCCCTGGAAGTGCAGCCCGAACACATAGTTACAAGCGGAATACAAGCATTTTGTGGAAGTCTGGGTCCAGTCCGGAGAGAGAATGAAGGGAGAATATGCTAATGTTGAGGATTGTTGAGTGATTGTCCTAAGATTTTTTGTTCATATGCTTCTTGTCAGATGATCAGACATATATAGTACAGCCATACACTACAACAAAAATGCATACTAATACAATGGACACTGTTATACAGTTATGAGACACAGCTACTTTTAGGAAAGAATGAGGAGATCATCCACCAGACACATACATCAAACCAAGGAGAATTGAAAACTTGGCAGTTAAGATTAATGAGGATTTGCGTCCAAAGGAATGGTTAGAACTGATTTAATAATTTGTTTATTTTTGACAGTTAGTTAAGTAAGTGGTTGGAATTGTTCCTGCAATTTAATCATGGATAGAAATGACCTCATAAGCCATTAGAGGAGTGCTCTCAGACCGTAATTAGGTTGTGTCCGAATGGGCACCCAGAAAAGTTTACAGTATTTTTACACACCCAGATTTTATGATTACATATGTTAGGTTCACCCATTGCTCCACCCTATCTTTAGGGAATTAGTCTGAGTATTTTATAAACACACTGTGAAAATATTTAAAGCTTACACATTTATAAGATTGTCAAAACATTGCGAAGCTTCTGTTATTGGTATGAACTGAGATTTTCACTTGGGTGAGACTCCGTTACCAGTGATGTGCATTCCAGAATACACAACTCATGGAGTGCACGCAGCCATAATGAAAGGGAACTGATGTTTTCAGGACCAAGAACTAGTGAATACATTAATGGACATTGAATAGAGCTAGTGTGCCTGATCCACATCTATATACGTGCTTGGGTACGTCCTTACTGTATATTGACTGCGTCCCTCTTCCCTTTCCCTCCCTCAACGCATCCCCCAAAATGCAAACTGCCGCAGCTGGTGTTGCTCTCAGCTGAATCGCGCCCTTCAATTCTAAACATGCGCAGTAGAAAATCAAAGAGAGAAACATCATGTCAGCTGGCGTAAGCTCGCCTCTGGATTGGGTCCAGTGTTAACCATTAATGATTCAACATATATAGTAAGACGATAAGAATATTGAAGTTTATTTTTCACTCTCTGCTCTATGGCAGCTGCACAAGATTTCAAATAGATGTCCAATTGTGTCTGAAAATGATGACTTGTCAGAGCTGATTTGAGTGTCAAACTCAGAATTCCGTTCAAGCCAATCAGTGATCATGTTAAATCACATGTCAGAAACAGGATGTGTGCAAGTCAAAGATTTAGCATAAGCGGGAGAAGAATATACACATTGTTTAAGTAATACCCATACAGTCTTTTTATTAGTTTTATAGCATTTGATAGAAATGACCTCATAGGTATATATTATTGCAAGACTGGGGGTTGTGTTGCCATCTCCACAATTCAAATACCCCTCTATAATTTTAATATTAGTACAAAGTTCTATGTTAGTTTATGTTTAGAATGTTTCCATTATATTACTCACATTTATTACTTACGTGTAAATTGAGAGATTTGTAAATGAACAAGGTGTGATAATCAGCACATCACTTCAAGAATTCAGTGCTGCTCCCTCCTCTCTAAGATGCTGTAACTGAGATTTATCATGGGGTATTCACCACCAACCTTCTGCTAAACAAATGGGCTTTATATACTGAAAAAAACAAAAACAAAATAACAGATGTTTAAATGTCGTGTAACCACTAGAGGGAGTTGCTGTTTCTCATCTAGCATCTTCAACAGTCACTATTTAAAAGTTGAAGCCTATGTGTGTGTGTATGTCTGTGTGTGTATGTGTTTATACATACCGGGCATGATTCAGAGTTGTGAGCAATCTGTACTTAAAAACAAAATGCAAAATCTCTATCAGTGGTAGCAATATATGTTAGAAAGTTTATCAGCTTTTGACTTCATCATTAATTTTGGTTACATCAGGGGTTAAAATAGTGCATATCTGATATCAGTACACCTAAACAGGCCCAAACTGCACTCCCATTTCCAGTCCCTGTTCGGAAACACAGTGTACAACCCGGCTCTGTCGAAAAAAGGGCCGTTCTCAGTGACAAAGCACACCCATCCTGCCTGAGACTGCAGACAGCAGTGTGTAAAGAGATTGCACATATGTCTCCTATAAGGGATTGCTGATTGTCAGCTCCTTCTTATTGAAGATTAACTTTAATAATTCACACTACAATGAGGAGAGCATATTATGGAGGTGAACAATAGGACATGAATTGCTTGTAATGACTTTATATTGTTATGTAACCTACTCACCATATAGTGGAACCTCACAAGATCGCTAAACACCGGACGTATATATTCTGCGTCCGGTACTCTGAATACGGGCCTCATACTGTAGTGGAAACAGTCATTGACAACCAATTTTTCAGTGTGTTAAACCTACCGAAATGCAAATAAATCCAATAGTCCACGACTTTATCTTGGCACAAACAGGAAATGCATTCACCCAGAAGAACAGTAAGGTCAGTTCCATCCCATGTCCTGCTTAAAATCTATACCAGATGTTGGAACATACAGACTGATACATTCTATATCTTATATCCCTTCACAATCCTAATGCAAGAGCAGGAGCCTTAGTGACCCAAAAGTGACATGCAACCCTCTCAATTAACCATGGTGTCCAGATACCCATAGTCTGAAGACTGGAATGGTGCTCCCCTTAGGACCATATTTCGGATTGGCTTGTTGGGTTGTGGGTTGGGATACGGCCCATGGTTAGGGTCTAGTGTGTGCTCAGATTTACTTGATTCACATAGCACTAACATACATCACCTTACCCAATGGCCTACATTTATGATCAACAAACTCTTGTATGAATCTTAGCAGAGGTTACATCCTTATGTCACAACAGTATCAGCCTTGATGACAATTAACTGAAAGTTTTATTTCATTTTACTCTGAATATGGCACTTTAATAAGTGTTTAGCAACTAATCTACCAAATAAAAAGTGTGACTATCTTGTAGCAAACACTTTAGCCTTGGTAGAGATGGGATCAACTATCTTCCATTTTTCAGAGCATTGAGTCTATTTGGGCTTATTTTAAACTAAAAATAACATCTAGCAATGTATGTGGTCCCCTGTGGACAAGGACTCTATAAGTAGCAGCCGTCACTGACGACTTTGAAAGCATTTAGCTAGCAGGCATCATTACGGAAAGGTGCAGTTGAAAATATATTGGGTAATGTTTGTATTGTGAATGATTTCCTCCTGTATACAAGTGCACACTGTTCTCGTCCTCTATGCCCCGTGCTCTGCTGTTAGACTTCTCAGAATAATGTTTTGTAACCTCAAACTAATGCAATAAAAAAAAAATCTTTCAATTACTCCTTTTATAGAGGCGTTTTAACTCTGTTTGCCTTTGGAGCTGAGCTGCTTTGCGGGGGGAAAAGGCAAATTGTTTTTGTGGTGCTTTTGCCGTTGTGCTGGCCAGCTAATGCTATTTATTAACAGGAATTTGTTACAGGCCCATATTTCTCTCCAAGCCCCTAATCATCAAACCAGCAGGGAGCTGTAGTATACAGTTGAAGTTATAAAGGCTAAACATTTGCAATTTTTTTTAGATACAGGGAGATATTTCAAGCCTCGTAACTATGTATTAATGTTTTTCTTTCTTTCAATTTGTTTTTTCTTTTGGGAAAAATGTTCTTTTCCAGCCATTTTATTTTCGCTACACACTGAAACAATGACACCTGTGTATAGGACCATTTATGTATGGTTGAGACTGTCCCTATGCACAATATTAATGGCCTATTATGTAATGTTACACATTCTACCCTACTGGGAGACAAATCACAGAGTCTCCATAATGGACCTCACAGACAAGGGTCCTGACGCTGGGCTCTGTTAGGGAAGCTCTGTGACTTAGGAATGGGCTTCAGGGTCTTTAACAGGTCGGTCTCACTTCAAACCCCCTTTGTCACTACACCAGCTGTCTACCAATGCCCCTTTTCCCCCGTGCATCATGTTATTTTGGGAATCCCACCTTCCTTTCATTATCTCCAGTGGCCAAAATGTTTGCTGCCAATTAGCAAGTTTCAAATAGAAAAGTAACATGAAAATGAAAGCAAAATAATTTCTGGGCTCTCTAAACATTGCCGGCCATAATCTCTTGCATGTACACTGTGACAGTCAATAAGAAAGACACGTTTACACAAACTGTAATAGTATAACTTCAGTTCTGATACATGTAATATCCTATAAGTAATTCCATTTCCAGATGTTAAATTGCCATGTATAGAGGACTGTGATAAGAATGGCAACTGATGGTGCGATTAAGAAAAGAAGTTTCCTAAGAATTTTTTAATGAGGCCCAGTAAATCCCCAGCTTCTTCATTCAGGTCTTTATTAATTGTGGAATGTCTGAGACAATGATGGGAGCAGAATGTCCTACCACAGGCTTCTATTAACTACAATATTGGCTTTTCCTAATGACACAGGGAACAAGGACAGAGCTAAATCCACAGCAGCTGACTGCTTGACTGATGACTCCCTGTGGTTATGTGACCTTTCTTGGGATCCCTTCCTGCGGCCCCTCCACCCAACTTTTGTCTTACTTAGATACTGTAGAGTGGGTGAATTGTACTGGCTGTACCCTCAGCAGTTGCACAGGGTAACATATTTCTTTTTTTTTATTTAACCTCCATTCAGTAGTTACTCTGTCCGGCATTGTTCCAATCTTTTTCTTCACATCCCCAAGGCACTCATAAGTTGAACTGTTTAATATGAATAATGGTATCATTACTTCCTTTTGCAGACACCTTGTTCAAATAGAATTGGACAAGTGTTTGCTTAATCGTTACCTGTTTATTATGATAAGTACACTGTAAATGATTGACAGATTTATATTGATCAGCTTCTACATGTACAACTAAAACTGACCCTATTTACCAATAAATTGATAAGTGTCATGCCGCTAATATCTATCTATCTATCTATCTATCTATCTATCTATCTATCTATCTATCTATCTATCTATCTATCTATCTATATATAGATATATATTTTGTTAAACAATTATGGTAGCTAGAGGTGAATAATAAAATAATTATGTTTTCTTATAGAGTTAGCTTTTATGTCTGACTTTATCAAGATCACAAGATCCTTTATTTATTTGTTTTATTTTATTTGTAATTTAATAGTTGTCAGGAGATTAAAATAGTGTGCTAGTTTGACCCTCCCCTCTACCAAACCAGATGTTATTCATGGGTGTAGGTTTTTCGAAAAGGCCGTTTTATACAACTAAGCGCCGTCCTGCCTGGATAGAACTAAAAAATAAATAGCAAATTACAAGAAGAAATTAAACATTATATATATATGAAAGCAAAATAAAATAAAAAAACTGAAAAAAAAACCTCGACATCAGAAAACCAACATATAAAGCCAGCCATGTGTATAGCTTTCTTTCCAGAAAAAAAGGTGAGTAGCACTGAGTATGTTCTATTTAGGATGAACTGAAGGGACTCGGACAGGTCATCAGATGGAATCCAGGACAATGATCAGTTTCAAACTGACTGGGATATCGATTGCTTATGCTGCGATGAGGCATAGCAATTGATCACCGGAGCACCAAACACGGTGCTCTGATAGGTAAGTCTAAAAAGTAACCCCAACCCTTCCCCTAATTCTGACCCTAACCCTCCTCTTCCATTACCCTAACCTTCTCTTCCCCGCAGCCTGACCCTAATACTCCCTTCTCTATAGCCCAACCCTAAGATCCCCCTCCCCGCAGCCTGACCCTAACCCTCCCCTTCTATGGTTCTTAGGAGGGGGAGGGTTAGCCTGACCCTAACCCTCCCCTTCCTAAGAGCCTAACCCTAACTCCCCCTAACACTAAGTCCCCGGATAGGTTACTCACCTCTCCGGAGCTGTCAGCGGTGTATCCAGCGAAGATATATGTATGGGTGAGTATGCCACACTATTCATAAAAAAAAAAAATCTAAAATGGCTGCCATTCAAAATAGAGACGGCTGAAAAGGAACTTTCTGCTGTCTCTATTTCTAAAGACAGCCCATCGGAGCTTTCGATGAAAGAGAATAAACTTAAAACCTGTCTTCAATGAAATATAAACTTGAAATGTGTCTGTGGTGTTTATTGCATGAGTTGATTATGAAAATAGTATTTAGCATATTGTCCTGAACTTTGTATGTAATAATCAAATGAAGGGCTAGATTTACTAAACTGCGGAAAAGGAAAAGTGGAGATCTTTCCCATAGCATCCAAAAAGATTATAGCGGACTTAATATAGTATGCATTAGGAAAGTGAGAGCTAAAATCTGATTGGTTGCTATGGGCAACATCTCCAGTTTTTCCTTTTCCGCAGTTATAAATTTAGCCTGTAGACTTAGCACATGACAAAATTTTGTTCAGATATATATCTTGAGGAACATATTTTTATTATGCTTAGCAATCATGTTTTCTTGTTATTTTGTTTTTGTTTTTTAAATCACTTTGGACTATTTATTACTGAACTTTAAATGTCATTGGAGTGAATCCAAGATTCTGTCACCACTGTGACCACCTTCACTCACAAGAAATTCCACCACCAGACCCTTTCCTTAAACCTTCAGCTGCATCCTCACATAAAATGAGGATGTATTGGAAGCCTGGATAGTATGGAGGGCACTTAGCGTTGTACTAATTACATACATCCTCCTCCCATTCCGGGCACACCTCGTGCCCCGCTGACGGAAACACTTCCAGTATGGAAGGATCCAAATGCAGTGAGTGTGTTCATGCATGGTCACAAATTGCGGGTGTTTCCTAACAAAAATACCCCTTTTAAAGTTGGAAAATGCCCCTTTTATGGAAATCTAGATGTGGTCTGTTATTATTTGTATCAAGCTAAAGTAAGAGCAGATTGTGGGAGCCGAACAGGGCCGACGTCATCAAACGCGGGGCCCCAGATCCAGCCGAGAGGCCCCGCCCCCTAGGTGACGTCATTGGTGACGTCCCATAGGGGTGGGGCCCAACAGACACGCTTTAACAGTGGGTCGGTGTGCAGGGAACAATTTCCCTGTGCATTGGCCAGCTACTAAACAGCACTGAGCAGCAAGTATCAGCGGTAGTAATATTGAGGCAGTGACCGTCATTCCACCTCATGGAGATGGTGGTGTCAAGACCTATGATATTACTGGCAGGCAGACAGCTAGCATTCTCGCCCTCTGCACAGCTGTTTTTGTAGGGATAATACACTCCTTGATCATTTGAGCCTTTGTAAGAGAAATTCTCTGCTTGTAAAACACACCTTACATCCATAAGATCTGCCAAGTATGCACAATAGTTATTTAATACAATCCGCATGTTATAGTTTGTTTTTATTTCCACTGTTGACACCTTTGGGTTATTCATCTTTCATGTTTAAATTCTAATACTTATATTTACTTATATCTATATGCAAAAATATATCAGAGCTTGTCTCGGGTGGCAAATGCTGGTGTCAGCGCTCACTCAGAACAGGAGAATGTAGGCTGATATAAAGGTGAATATATATTGCCTCCACAGCCTATGTAAGCATTAATGCAAGTAGTACCTTTTCTTGTCTCTATTTAAGATCAGCCCAATGTAATAATTACATAGCACTCATAGATATTTACTAAAGTATGCTAGTAAGCACTATTTAAGTATTGCAATTGTTCATTAGCAAATGAACCATATAGAGCAAAGAGGCTGTAACATAAAACATATTGAGAAATTAGCAGATCGAGCTGGGGCCATCAGATCTCTCACGCCCCTCATGTCCTATACCCCCATCAGGAATAGACTGGTGGCTAATAAAGGTCCTGTCCCTCAATCCCAGAATGCCTTCTTACTGTTTCTCAACTGCCAATATGAGTGAAGGAGGATATGACATTATTGGATTGACCTGATGAGAGTGAAGGCATATGGGACTGTATTCACTTGCTTCTTAGGTGCTGAGTGTTAAGAATGAATGCATGCGTGTTATGTCATTTACGCAATCTACGTACAACTTAAGTACGTAGATTAAATACGTGCGGTCTTTAAAGACCGCACATAGGGGTAGATCCCTAAGTACGTACGACAGTGGAATTAAGCACGCCACGCACGTAATTCCCCTGTCATCAAATTTGTGCGCATGCACGCATACTTCTTACGCGTGCGTACCGACAGGCGTACGTAACTTTGTTACGTACGGCAGGCGGAACGCAAAAGGGGCAGACACCCATTTTGGGATGGTCGTATCTCCACCATAGAGGCGGAGACAGCCACGTAAATTAGGTGTCGGGCACGGGAAGCCCCATTACTAGGTCTGCGGTCATAAGGCCGCAGACCTAGTCATAATATTTATGTGTCCAGAGTTACTGCTGAGAGCAGGGAGTGCAGGGGGTGTGCACTCCCCTATACACATTCATACTTACAGACCATCGGGTCTGGATCTGCCCCATAGGTTCTTAGGTATAAAGAGGCGTGTCAGGACAGCCTCGGGAGATTTTAAGAATAGTGGGTGGGGGAAGGTGTGTAAAGGAGTCGGGGAGGGCAGGGAAGGTAAAAACTCCTTTTTTAATAAGGAAAATACGCATGGGAAGCCCTAGGGAACTCTTAAGTACCCTAGATTGGTAAAACAAGGTGGCGTGGGAGGGAACTTTAAGTTAGGTGTGGATACATGCATATCAGCACATACTTATCTCGTTCAGACCCGTGAATCAGGCCCATGATGACTGACTTCTGCTCACTTTTCCCCCTATAAAAATCAGTAATACCTAGAGAGAGCTTAGTTAGAGATCCTGATACCCTAGTTATCATATGCTACTGTGTCTTTTATTGACCTTGTGCACCAGACTTACTCCCTCAGTCCAAAACTCTGACCTGTGTAAAGAAGTAAGTCATGCATTTCCATTTACCTTGTGTTCTATTGTTTAACAATGTTCATAGGGACAGGCTACAAGTTTTCAATGATGGTTAAAAAATATTGTATAAATATATATATTTTCGCTTGCTTCACACCAGACTTGGATCCTTTTGTCATGCGTCTTTTGTCTTTTGCTAATGAGTCATTTAAAATGTTTCATATTAGCTCCACAAGAATAAGGTGTTGAAAATCTATTGACGTGAGGTTGATTTTTGGCTAGTGCATAGTCCTGCTTCACGTCAGTCTGCCAGCTTTGATCCTATCCAAGGCTCGTTCACCCACGATGAAAAAGAATCCATCGGTTAACTGACATTGTTGAAAATGAACGCCTGCACGCACACACACTCACGCTCGCACACGTACACACACATGCAAACACAAATGTCATATCTTCGTATTCTTCCTGACAAGCCATTTTAAAATAGTTCAGACTGGTTCAGATTCCTGTAACTTAATAAGTAGATTCATGTGTGTGGGCTCTAAGCAATGTTACTTAGGTCAGTAGCATTATCAGACCCTCCAACATGACCCATTCCATTAGGTACAAAATGCTCTGTTACTAAGTTTCCAACTGTCAGTTACTATGGTAACCACCTTTGTTGAAGAGACAAATATTTTTTTTAAATATCAGTTACTTCATTTAAACCATGTGTTGGAAGCTCAGGAGTGGAATAAATTGTACCTTATGGAATGGGTCATGTTGGAGGGTCTGCATTATGTGTTACTAAGTTAGTCTATATGAATCGCAGCCTAATTTCATAGTAGTGGCTGTTTTTCATATTCATCATGTGCGCATGTTACCCCCCTACTGACTTCCTGCACAGATTTGGATTTACAAAGTCCAGAATTCCATGCTGGAAGTTATTTGGACAGCGGTGCGGGACGGACTGGAATGCTTAAAGCATGTCCGCAGGGTGGGAGATTTTTAAATCGTACAGCAATAACTTTGCTAAGCCCTTACGTATGATCATGCGTCTGCTAGCTTCTTACTATTAAATTAGGATCCAGTCCTATGTCTTGTCATTTGCGGTGAATCCTCCCAGACTCCTGAGGCACCCTCCTGAGCACAGGCCAGATCTGTATAAAGGGAGAGAGACAGAGGTTAATGATGTGCCTTGAATTTTTAGTTAATGACACAAGACCTCTGCCTCTGTTGCGATTGGATCCCCATTGTATCCTGAGTCCTGTGTGGGTGAGGGGAGAGAAGAGAAGAGACCCTACTGTAAGATTTCCTTGTTATCCCCATGTAATCTAGACAGGGCGTAAAAGCTGAAAAACTAAAATTTATATCCAACCCCTCTACCACCCACAAGAAACCCTCCCCGTCGTCAGAAAGTCTTCCAGCACACAAGTCTGTGCTCTCAGCTATTGATATGAATGCTGCGTAGGCTCCTACATAGGGATTAGTGATTACTGAACCTAAAGCTGGTACCTCAGAATAACCATGTTGCAATAAAATAAATTTAAACTAATAAAAAAAAATGTGTCTTAATAAAAAATACTTTGCTTTACATAAATCTGTACTCTGTACAGCGCTGTGGATACCGTGTGGTGCTTTATAAAATAAATGTTAATAATAATAATAATATATTATATAAATATTGAACAGCTTGAATTTTACACTGTAATTTACAAGAGTGGGGGAGCAGGTAACGGGGCCTGGAAATGCGGGGGAAAGGGGTGTTAATACACTGCAACCCATCTTTTGGTTTTCTCTCAGAGGTAGGGGGAATATATTATAGGCTGCACAGTGTGTGTGTGTGTGTGTGTGTGTGAGAGAGAGAGAGATAGGGAGAATGTAGAGGAGTGGCCTAGTGCTTTTCAACCGCTTGCCACGCCCATTGACACCCCTAATGGTTTGAACACCCCCCCTTTGACACCACACCATGGACAACTCTTAATGATAGTGGCAGGGGCGTTTTAAGAAGTGAGGGGGGCCCTTGTGCAGGATTTGTACATGGGCCCCCTTACCCTCAGCCAGGACTGTCCCGATTTGTGGACCAAAAGGGGTGGAGCCTAATGGTCTATTTAGGCCCTGCCCATTTTGCGACCCACGAATTGGGACAGTTCAATCTCAGGGGAAGGGGGGCCCATTCGCTGCCGTTGTCGAATGGGCCCCCCTTCCCCTGCCAACCTTGATATGCAGAGACTTGGGATCGGGATGAATGCCAGAGGGCCCCCTGTTTTGAGGGGTCTGTGTGCACTGAACACCCTGTACCCATTATAGATATGCCTATGGATAGTGGACTATGGTGGGGGGTCCAAGAAGTTACTGTACCGGGGCCCAAAATTCCTTTTGATGGCCCTGGCCATCTCGCGACTCTTGCATCTGTTTAGCTTTAGCTCTGAAACTCGGGATCCTCCCTGATGGGTGCTCTCTTTATGGCTTACAATGCTGATGTGCTTACTTAAATATATATCGACATATATATTTAAGTAAGCACCTATTTAGGCCCTGCCCTTTTTGCGACCCACGAATTGGGACAGTTCAATCTCAGGGGAAGGGGGGCCCATTCGCTGCCGTTGTCGAATGGGCCCCCCTTCCCCTGCCAACCTTGATATGCAGAGACTTGGGATCGGGATGAATGCCAGAGGGCCCCCTGTTTTGAGGGGTCTGTGTGCACTGAACACCCTGTACCCATTATAGATATGCCTATGGATAGTGGACTATGGTGGGGGGTCCAAGAAGTTACTGTACCGGGGCCCAAAATTCCTTTTGATGGCCCTGGCCATCTCGCGACTCTTGCATCTGTTTAGCTTTAGCTCTGAAACTCGGGATCCTCCCTGATGGGTGCTCTCTTTATGGCTTACAATGCTGATGTGCTTACTTAAATATATATCGACATATATATTTAAGTAAGCACATCAGCATTGTAAGCAATAACTCTAAACTTATTTGGGCTTAAAGACATGCACTGCAATATATAATGTTTAATCCAAAATAACAAATTAAAAACAGGAAAGAAAAATAAAGGAAGCTTCTATAAATACACCCTAGAAAGAGACACATATTTTATTGGGAAACAGTCAGTGTTTCTTTGTTTCTTTTGGACTCTGTAGACCTTAGAACTGAAATACCTATCTCCTGGCCAGAAAGCGTAATCCTTTGATAATACATACATCATTTCTGTCATGTAGAATGTCCCGTGTGTAGGAAAACAATGCTGAGCACTTTATCTTACAGCTGAGCTGTTTTCTATGGCTCCACACTGTATGGTTCACAAGCCAGCCCAGAGAGCAGCTTATGTGTCTGTTCTACATTCCTTGTGACCCCAACATCCTTCCCAGGGAATTTCAGCATATCCAAGCAAGGCTGTCTGCGGGGAAGAATATGCGGGTGAGACAAGATGAACGGAGATAGCCATCTATCAGACTTGTCATAATACATCCTATTTCAGTGTTTTGTCTTTCTCATTACATATCACTCGCATGTCTTAAACAAAGAATAATGTCTTTGTCTTTGGAAGAATAAATATATATGTGTTGGGAGAGTTGTTCTTCATTCCTGAGATTTGTTTTCAGGCTGAGGACATCAAATTCCAGTTGAGAAGAAAGAAATGATCAGGATCAGAATATATGTGTTTACAGCATCTTTTTCAGCTCTCCTAGAATGTCTGGGAAACTTCCGGAATTCAGGCGTAGCTCCTGGGATCTAATCCCGGGAGAGGCAGCAAATCTCCCGCATTTGGTCACAGCAGGGCCTGATAAATTATACTAATAAGCCTTGTTAATGTCAGTGCTATTATTCCATAGTTTCCGACTCTCCTGGAATTTCCGGGAGACTCCTGAAATTTGGGCATTGCTCCCGGAATCCCAGGAGATATATGTGTTTACAGCATCTTTTTCAGCTCTCCTAGAATGTCTGGGAAACTTCCGGAATTCAGGCGTAGCTCCTGGGATCTAATCCCGGGAGAGGCAGCAAATCTCCCGCATTTGGTCACAGCAGGGCCTGATAAATTATACTAATAAGCCTTGTTAATGTCAGTGCTATTATTCCACAGTTTCCGACTCTCCTGGAATTTTCCGGGAGACTCCTGAAATTTGGGCATTGCTACCGGAATCCCAGGAGAGCCGGGCATCTCCGGGATCTGGGCTTGAGACAAGTGTTTAAATGCACATCACTGCCTCAAGCCCCGAGACTTACTATGGATGGATGGGAATTGATGTGCTTACTAAACCTATGAATGACAGCTTTGATTAGGAAGAGGGTGTGGCTTTAGGCATGATTTGCATACATTACATCCTCAAGACCCGCCTCCACGCTGCCATGTAATTTCTCCCATAATGGGTCAATATATGGAAGGTGTTTAATTATGTAATTGTATACAATTGTATACAAATTGCTGCCTTAAGTGCTGCCATCTGGTCAATCATTGCGGTGACCAATAGTGTTGCCTAAATTCCTGCCCTCCTGTCAATCATTGCTGTGACCAATAGCAATGATAAGGATGGGGCGTGGCTTCATTATATAAATGATGTCAGCAAGCCCCTTCATGCTGTCAGCTCCTTTACCCCTCCAGGATCTCTCGGAAGGAAGAAATAAAATGTTGTCATGTATTCCGGGATAGTGCTAGGTCTTTGTACCCCCTGGGCAAAGCTGGCACTCAATTTAACATTACATGTATTTCTTCAAAGGCACAGGGTACTGTACAATGCAGATACCAAGGGCAGAACCATTTAACAGCATTGTAGGACAAAGCAATGCACAGGGGCCCCTACCCGCCCATGCGCACCCTTCTTCGTCAAACTGTGTGACCTCTGCTCACACTTTCCCTCCTTCATCACACTGTTGCCCCTTTATTACACGCCTCCTTTCCCTGTTCTTTGCTTTGATTCTATCACCTTCTTTTCTTTTTATTCTTATCCTCTGTTGTCTTTTCTTTGCTCTTCTTTTGCTTCTGCCTCTGTGGCTCTTCTTTGCTGACTGACTGTCGGGACTTGGTGAGATCATGCCTGACAGTCATTTAAGAGAGTGATGGAAGAGGTAGGAGGATGCTGCAGCATTTTAATCTATGGGACTTTTAATCTAAGACTGCCCAGCTGCTTGAGGGCCCCCAGAAACATAGGGCCCATACGATAAGATAGCTCTAGCCACAGCTTAACTAAACCCCTGTGCCAGCGCTTACTTTACCTGCTTGGCTGTTCATCTGTCATGTCCATGACAGCTTACTGACTGAGAAGTAAGTGCCCTGCAGGAAAGGCTTTTATTGCAGGTCTCCACAAGATTTTTTCTATGCACTGCCCATATCCCCTTGGCTGGCTATACACATAGCGATTACCAGGCTGATAAACAGTGCTGATAATCATTTCATATGATGGTTGGGTAGAGCAAAGATAATGGTAACCATGAAGGGAGTATGCATTGTCCAGTCCAGTGGACCGGTTAGATAAGAAGACGGTTAGGACACTGCTGTGTTTCATGTCAGGATCGTGAAGCAATACTGACTACATATAGTGGCAGAGAGTGCTGTGCTGTGCAGGGACAAGGGGCCTGATCCAGACCTACGCTCATAAAACGCTCATGTGCGTAGTGTATTCACGCCAGCGTACCTACGATGCTCTCCCCAGGCACTCCCCTTGTTCGTACTTAGTTTTACCGTCTAACGCCCAGCAAACCCTACCCTAACTTTTCTGAGCGTAACCACGGGTGACCGTAAGCTCCTTGCGTATTTACGATGTTTAGCACGCCCATACTGTATGATTTAAATGCCTCGCCCCGCCCTGAATGCATAGTTACGGATTTCGTATGGCAGGCAAGCCCCCTCCACCTTTGTTACGAAGGTGGTACGCCCAATGCCCATGCGCTCGGAGTTTCGTTGCGTAACATCTGCCCCACATGTGCAGTAAGTACAAATTGCTGTTTTTACGCACAGCATAAAAACGCACTCGAGCGTAGGTCTGGATCAGACCCAAGAACAGTTTGGGTTAATGTAAGTTCCAGGCAAAACATTTGGGTAAAGTTATAGTTCAACAGTAGATAGAATGCTATATATTTCAACCACTGAACTAAAGAAGGTCATTCAAGGCTTTTCAGTCTATTTATGCCATTGTGTTTCTCAAATACATTTTTGATGCCACCCCCTGTATGACACAGCTCCCTCCTCTAGGCCAGAGAAAACGTGTATCATTCTCAATTAATTACCAAAAAATTTAACAATTCAGTAATGCTTAAACCACTCCACAAATGACCTGGTTTTCAAACATTTTAAAGTGGTGTTTTATGTAAAATGACTTTCTGTGTACAGTTACAGTGAAAAGAATTGTATTTTTGGAATATGTGCGAGCATGCTGAGCTGAGGGGTGTGAGTACATGACCGGTATCTTATGCTCAAGTTCTGTCAGTGGATTCTGGGTCTTACAGAGCACAGGAGCTCCAAAAAAAAGGTGGCCCTGTGGCACTCACCCTGCACCCAAACTGATTTCCTGGTAGTGGGGACTCTCCCCATCTGCTATGACTGCAGGTTATACTCAGGCACACCATCTGGGGAGAATCCTTTCGCTCCATCTCAGCTGCCAATCAAGCAGTTTGCAGGTTATGGACATGCCAATTGGTGGATGGCTCTAGCCATTAACCAATCACAGGGATGGGTGATCTCGTCATACTGATGTTTTGAGTCATCCACCAATCACAGTGAAGGATATAGAAAGTGTGTAGCAGATGCTGCAGGGCAGGAAAAGTATCTATGGTCTGACTTTTAACGAGGAAAAGGTGGAGCATGAATAATCTGATCTGTGGTCTCATGTGTAGTCGTGGGACATTTTTTGTTAATAAGGAGGTGTCTAATCTTGGCTGTATTTTAATTTAAATTGTTGTGTAGTTTAAAATGACTTTTGGATATTTTTGCACATTTTCTTTCTATTTATTTGATAAAGTTTACATTTTTTTGAATATATCTGTAATACTATCTGTTAGCTTTAGCACCGCGTTACTGTTCTTTTGTTCTTGCCTATAAAAATGTTCTCTCTCTTTCTCTCTCCTTTTGTTTGTGTAATTGGCTGAAGGTCTGTTCTGAAACCTCTGTCTTACCTCTATTTATAATAAAGCCCCTCTGCTCAAATGGAGAATAGTTTTAAATGAACAAGTTGAAAGTATTCCACTTTTCAGGGTTTCATTAAAATCTACTGTATGCTCCATGGGCTGTAGTCACAGATGCGTGTGTATAAAGTATGCAATAATACGCGTGTACGTGGCAAGGCCACACCCATGACACTCCCCTCACACGGACGGTTTTTAGGTGACTTACGTGTCCATAGGGCAACCGTAACTCTACGTGTGTAGTTACGTGCGTATTTTCCTTCCGTATGTGCGTACATGACTAACCACACCCACTTTCACTAAACTACGCACATACGGATTTCAACCACGGCCCCTCCGTACGTATGTCGCTAAGTCCTATTTACAAATCCGTGCGCAATGGACTTCCGTGCCTAAATCCTACGTAGATTGCGTAAAAAAGGTTACTACACATGCGCAGTTCAACCGTACCTAAAAATACTGACGGAAAAAGTAGCAAAATCGGAACTGTGAATACAGCCCCATATACCAATGTGGGACATTTATTATAAATATATTTAAAACTTAAAGAGTATATGAAAGGAAGGTACACTGCACAGCAGGATTGATAGGGTTGCTATGTCTCAAACATAATTAGCGTAAAATACATATATTCATTAGTATAGGGACAGGGGTGCAAGCATACAGCATATCAACAATAATAAACCATTCCCTAGGGTCTGTCGTTAGAGAGCACAGAGAGAGAAAGGAAAAAGGATGCACATCAAAGCAATTAAAATGTAACTTTTAATAAATTTATTTAAAATTGTTAGAACAAAACAAGCAAAAAGGCTCGCTCCCTAGAGCCCTTGCTGGCCCTGTAATAATTGGAACACTCTTCTTTCTCTAACGATAGCCCCTAGGGAATGGTTTATTATATTTAAAACTTAAGTATCACTAATACTAATCCTTCTAGTCATACATATAGACCTTATACTATAGACTATAGGCAGTGTAGTCTGGGTCCAGCACTGATAGAGTTAGCTGCAGTTTGACTGTTACTATATTCAGTTGAGTGTTGGGCCATCTGGTGGTACAAGCTTGGCATGCAGAAAGCCCAAATGCCTGGCTCTGGAATGACATTCCCAAGCATTGACATCTCACGGACAGATCTTTTTTGGACTCTTCCCTAGCTTTCCGGGTAGTCCTGCCTGGGATGCGTCTATTGTAACAATACAAAGAAGCCTTTGATGTTCTTTTTTTTTTCCTCACCCCTTTTGATGGTGTAGAAAATGTTCCCTTTTGCATGCTAAAAACCACATTGTTCTTTCATGGTAAAACTGGGTGTATTGCCATGCCTAAATGTGTTTCTACAGGAGTGTGCATGGCAGCTATATTACAGCCAGCATGCCAGCTCTCATCCTTTACATCTTATCTGTGCCAACTAGAAGTTAGTGCCAACTAGGGAACAATTTACCTTTGGTTTAAGTCACAACTATCTTCCATCTTCTTGAATGTGTATCCAAACTTATTCCTTACAGGGAAAACTGAACTGAGTGACAGCTCCTCAGTGAGGTTAAATACTGTATACATTAGAAATGTGAAGATATCTGATTTTAGTGATTACATTTTTTCAGTGCATTTATAGACAAAAATGTGGAGGGGGAGTCCACAGACAGATAAATGTGAGGACTTAAGGAGTCAGTCTACATGGGGCAGTGACACATAAAAGCATGGGGCTATTTAGAGTCACAGACAGATAGATGTGTAGATGAGCAGACAAACCAAGTGGGGGGGGTAAACCACAGAGAATCGGATTCAGACTTCCTATAAGGGGGGGCGATTTCTGATTGATGCATTACCAAGACGAATCTGGACCCTTTGGATCCAGAATTCGGTCCTGGTAAAAATTCCGATGATGGGGTTGGACATGTATGTATGTAACAGTAAAGGATGCTGCGGGTATTTGGCATCGGATCTCCGCAGCAGCTCTGAGTGCAACAGCAACTCACATCTGGATCCGGTCCAGAAGCACAAAGGTGAATAACTGGACCTTTTAGAGTTAGATATCAAATTCAGGTGGGAGAGAAAGTATACATAGACATATACAGAGGAACAGAGGATCAGGCACCACTACTTCAGTGCAATAGGGCAGTATTCCCCAACCTCAGTCCTCAGGGACCACTAACAGTCCATATTTTCTAGGTTTTCTTAAAGAATTTCAAGTGATATAATGAGCAAAACCTGTGGAGCTTTTAAAATGTGACAGTTAGTAATGAACACACTTGTGCTCCAGCAGTGACACCTGGAAAACATGCACTGTTAGTGGTCCCTGAGGACTGAGTTTGGGGAACACTGCTTATGATGTTATGTTAGTTTTACTAACATGCAGTAAGAGGCACTGTACAGAAATCCCCTCTGTGTGGACTGACAGATACCCGCATGTACGGAAAGTGTGTGGATCCATTCCTAAGTGTTTGGATGTAGTGATTGATTAATACACACGTGTTAGGAAATTGTAAAGCATAAAAACTCTCTTTTGTTGCACAACTATCACCACTTTGATAAAGATTTGATTAAAGTTTTTCAAAATATTACATTATATATTTAAAATTAACTCTTGTCTTTCCTCCCCAACCTTAAAATATTCTGTTGCCCCTGCCCTTAACCATTTATCAAGCCTTTAAGAAAAACTGACACTGAGATATACCGCAAATAATGTTTTGGTAAGGTGTAACAACCCTTCACAAACATTTATAAATTCCTGGCATACTAGGAAACTCCCTGCTGTTTCAACCTTCGGAAGCTATGTAACCAAATTACCCCACCTCTCTGTTATACATTCTCTAAATGCAATGTCTATAAAAAAGATTCTGGGTGAATAGGTCTTTTAAAATAAAAATAACATTTATGTTTTATTTGATTGTGGGGCAGAAAATAACAGACGGAAATTCCAAAATTATGTTCATAAAAATTGGTCCATTAAGCATGTCATTTAAATGGTTAAATTGTACTACCAATATTATACTATTGTACTGAAGGATGTACCAATAATATATCAATAATGTTGTCTATAATTTAAGGCCAGATTCAGACCTCCACTGCCAGGGCCGGACTGGGACTATTAATCAGCCCTGGTATGTGAAGCACACAGGCCCAAATGTTGAGACGTGCAAACACAATATTATTGCATGCTGACAGGGAAACATAATTTGACCAACCACCATTTTGTGTGTGTTCGTTTTAAAGTATAAGTTATGTTATCAATCTTCAGCACTATTTGTGGTGGGATATATGAAGATTAGTAACGTCTTGACTGAAAAGATTAGATGTTCAAATAGTGTAAATAATAAGTTCCGTTTTATTTTGAACAGTAGAATTAGTAACAGTTAGCGATTGTAAGGCCACAGTTTAGTGCAAAGAAAAAAATATTTAGAAAAACTCACTTTTCTTTAGGAACGGCACTTTTTTCGCTGATAGTGTATAGCCTTTGTTCCCGGGATAAAACAGATGGCCAGAGCGGGAGATGAGGTCCTTACAGGAAGGAGTCTTTGATCAATTATCCAACACCTTTGTCAAGGATAGTAGCTGGTGGTACGTTCGGCATTTAAATTGCTAGGACAAACGTCAATCATAGTTAGATCGGTGGGTGAATATTTGGCAAAATGTGTAAGGAAAGCATTCAATAAAATACATTGTAACAGACACTGCAGTGGAAAACACATGATAAACAGTAACAGGGTTACGCATATTAAGCTTTTGTTTATAAGAAACGCAGGGTTGATACATGCAGGCTCTGTGGCCAGTGAGTTAAAAGTTCCATAGTTACGGTGATACTGTAAACATTGCAGTGGAAAACACATGATAAAAAGTGAGGAGGTTGTGTATATTGAGCTTGTTTATAAGAAATCCATGCCTCTGCAGAAAGAGAAAGGACAGGCACCTTTCAATCAGCAGCCTAAAGGAAAGCTAAGTATTTAACTCTTAACTTACCTCACTGCTTGCTGATAGAATGCTCTAAAAGTAAATGAACTTATGAACTAGTATAAGTCTACAGTACTACCGAAACTTTACTTTGCACTGGACTATCTACTGAAGTGTCTTGTCATATTTAGACCTGATACCATGGTTGCCGACTTTTAACAGCTTCTCTCCGGGAGATCCCGGAGAGAAGCTAGCGACGCATGGAGGGGGCGGGGCTTAATGACGTGATTATGCAAATCGTGTCATTAGGCTCCGCCCCCTTGCTCATACTGCCCCTTTTTTTAGTTGAAATAGGGGTAGGACGGGGCTTGATGCCGCAGATTGCGTCATCAAGTCCCTTCCTGTGCCTAGCAACACTGGTATACTAGGGGCAGGACTTGAGGCCGTGTTTTCAGTGAAACCACGGGCCTCAAGTCACTTGCGGGAGATTTGCTGGCTCTCCCGGGATACCGGGAGTACTGCCCGAATTTCGGGAGTCTCCCGGACATTCCGGGAGAGTCGGCAACCCTGCCTGATACAGATCTGAAAATTCGGCATGAAGAGGGCAGTGTACATTCCTGTCACTCTTTCAGAAGGAGTTCTTTACACTTACTGCTGCTTTCCATCCTTGGACCTTCATTAACATGCCTAACGCCACCTATCTGGCATACAGACATGTAACAACATGTAACATCTGGTGTGCGCATACTTCGATGTTGCTTTTCAAGGGAACTTATGCAAGAGACTTGCATAAATCCCCTTACACACCTATTTGTGAATCAGGCCCATTCTCTGTACGGAAAATTTCACAAACACTGAAATGTTGGGTTAGAAGTTTACATCAACAATGTTCTAATGTAAAATATTGTTGATGGGATTTTAACTTGTTTCCAATTATATGAGTGCTTCTTATTGCGGTCTGTTTAAATATATTTTTTATTCATATTTATTCATATTCATTGCTGC
>WWET01000063.1:81472-107290 GCA_011038615.1 Limnodynastes dumerilii | reverse complement strand
GGGTATGACATACCGTCACTTCTTTCACTGGTTTAATTGAAATGCTATAAATCTCCATTCACTTCTGTTATTTCTCTATTTTCATACCGTCACTTCTAAATTTCCACTTCGACCACTGTATATATATATTTACTTTAGATAGATAGGGCAGCACAGTGACTCATGGGGTTAGGGACTTAGGACCACATCCAGACCTCCATACACGTTCCGTACGCACGGTATCTGGAAGTGCACATTGAAGAGTGAAGTGAACATCCGCCACTCCCCTCTCTCGTGCGGACTTAAACTCATTTATGCTGCCATAAGGCTACCTTAAGACAACCATATGACCGCTGATCCGCCATACAACCGCTGATCCGCCATACAACCGCTAATCTGCCATACAACCTCTGATCTGCCATACAACCTCTGATCTGCCATACGACCTCTGATCTGCCATACAACCGCTGATCTGCTATACAACCGCTGATTCGCCATATGACCTCTGATCTGCCATACGATCGCTGATCTGCCATATGACCTCTGATCTGCCATACGACCGCTGATCTGCCATACAACCGCTAATCTGCCATACAACCGCTGATTCGCCATACGACCTCTGATCTGCCATATGACCTCTGATCTGCCATACGACCTCTGATCTGCCATACGACCTCTGAACTGCCATATGACCACTGATCCGCACAGAAGTTTTTAAGCCAGCCTGCATTGTATAATTTAAATGTTGCAGAGGTTAGACGAGCGGAGGTGATGGGCTGCCCTGTCAAACAGACCTTCTAGCGTCCGGAACTAAGTTCCATACGCCAGGAGATCCATAGTGTACTGGATCCGGTCTTTAGACTTTAAGCTCTAATGGGTCAGGAATAAATGTTGAATATGATGATTGATGAGTAGCAATATTTCAGCGATTAATCTACTCTGATTTTATTAAATTGGAATATAAAATGCACCGATGGTATAATGTAAATATTTTAAGTCCCTGTATGAATACAAGCAAGTTGCGCCCCTGTTAATATGTTTGCAGGACAGTTGGATTTTGGTTATTTCTACAAAAATTCAGTTACAAATGAAAAATGTGTCAAAGATATGTGTTTGCCGCTTGCAATAAAATAACACTGAAGTAGCATTATAATTGCAATGCAGGTATATTAATTGTGATTATACCTTTAAAGCATATTATGCCTTGAATTAATACTAAAATCACTGTGGAATGTTCTATTTTTGGTCTGGGTGTAAAATAACTCCTAGTAGGAGGGGTGAAGTCTAGACCATAGACTATCACCTCACAAATCTTTTCAATGAGAGACATGGAACTGTTTTATTGCTTGATGAAAATGGCCCTTTGAATATGTAAAGAAGGGATTAATGAAAGCACAGTTTGGGCCCATCAGACAGCACACATTAAAGTAATTACAATGTTTTCTTGCTTTCAGAATTGGACTATGATTTGGATATTGGCGAGGTTCCGTTTAATAAGCAGATGCGAAACCAGCAGGATGAGAACGGCAGAGAGATGACCCACCTCCAGTCTGGGAGTGACCACACAAAGACTTTGTCAGCCAAACTGCTTTCCCTCCTCACAGTCACCTTGTTAGGACTTGTCTCTGTGATGTGAGTCCCTGCTCTTAACCCTTCCCATCCCCGTAGCTACATAAAGTTCCTATCTGAATTTTTGCAATTTATAACATCTCCCACATTATGTAAAGTCTTCTCGGAGGAAAACCGTGAATTTTATATAGTTAATAATATTATTAATGTATTAATAAAGAACATTTCTTTATTCACATATTTTATTTACAAATGTTTTGAAGTGTTATTGAGTCATTGCAATACAGGTGCAGGACATTGATTTCTTAACTCTGACCTGTAGTTGTGCTGGTTATGCCAGGGTTGCTGACTTATATCCCACAGGTAAGTCATAGATGCCTGCATGGGGGCAGGACTTGATTACATGATTTATACAAATCCAGCAGGCACCACCCCCTGACCATCAATGCAAATTTGATGGGGGCGGGACTTGATGACACAATTGCCTCATTAAGTCCCGCTCTGCCTCTAACACTAGGAACTGTAACGTTGCTAAGCAGGGGCCGAGACTTGAGACCGTGGTTTGCATGAAGCCACGGCCTCAAGTCCACTGCCGAATAGCTGCTGGCTCTCCCGGGATAACGGAAGAACTGCCCGAATTTCAGGAGTCTCCCGGATATTACAGGAGAATCGGCAACTCTGTTCTATTGTGTAAACTTGTCTGCTGCAAAGGTCGTCTTATGCTGTTATTTTGACAGTCAATTAACACATGTTTTTACCTTATTGGACAAGAATTATAGCCTCACAAATCAACTACCCATAAAATTATAATTAGTTGTAGCAGACTCTCCAGCATGACCCATTCCATTAGGTATAATTTAATCTGCTCCTGAGCTTCCAACTGTCACTCACCTGGTTTAAATGAATTAACTGAGATTTAAAAAACAATTTACCTCTTCAACAATGGTGGTTACCATAGTAACTGACAGTTGGAAACTCAGGAGCAGAGTATTTTGTACCTATTGAAATGGGTCATGTTGGAGGGTATGTAGTAGTAGTATTACTATATATGGATATTTTTAAGGTGCTGCTAAGGGTATGCAGTAGAGTGCAGATAATGTACAAGTATAGAAATAAAGTAATTGAGTAAATAAAAACACAACCTAAACGGTATTACAAGTGTTGGTGCAAAGTAAGACAAAAATAGAAAACTAATCAAGTATCAATGCAGAGGTCCAGAGATGAGGCTGGAGGAGGTGGAGCACAGGAGGAGAGATGGCCCTGCTTGAGAGAGCTTACAGTCTACAGCACAAGAAACCTTAACACATTATAGGACATTCACACGCTTGCAACCCTTATTAAATATTTTATTTTGATTGGTCTAGTTTTAGCAAAAAATTGCGGGTTGCTTTGGAGTCATTTGTTACACAGTCATAACAGATGTAACAGATATTAGATGATGCCTGATCAGCTGATCGATGTCTCTACACTAGAAGGAAGGAGAAAGTGTCCCATCCCATAACCCTCTGCAGCAATGATATCCCTGCCCACAGAAGAAGTTCTTCTGCAGGAAGAAGTTCATCTGAAGTAAGGTAACAAAATCCATACATATTGCACTTTTCGCCTGTCATCGTGACAGAGATAAGATATTGTGTGAATTGGTCTTTTAATTGTGATTGGACCAATTATTGGGTGAAAAAGTGTAGTGTGTACCCATCTTGAGGCAGTGCTTTGGGCAGTTCTCCCGGTATCCCGAGAGAACCGGCAAATCTCCCGCAAGTCCCGACCCCCTAATAAACTCTATTGTAATCCCTAGAGTTACTAGGAATGGGCAAGACTTGATGTAATCAACTACTTAATAATACTTAATACTTAATTTACTTAATAAATTGATTGAGCAACTTCCATTCTGGTTTTATTCTGTTTGTGGCATGTCTGGGATCAGTTGCTGACAGGGAGAGCTGATCCACAGCAGCCATTTTGGAGACTTTAAGGGGTAGGTAAGTTGGCTCTCAATTTATAAACATATATATGGGACCCAATACTGGGACTCTCATTGTTAGAGTTAGGACCACCATATACAGAAAGGCCTTGACGGTGGCTGGTGGCTTATCTCATATTTGTACAAATATGCGTAACGAACATTTCTGTGTTTTATTTTACAGATAGAACAGTATAGTTTGTTACTGGTTTATGGCAGTGTGCTTGGGCAATTTTTCCCTTTGTTTCTGTGGCTAGCAGGTTAACCCCCTGCCTTTCATGCACCTGTTTAACATTTACTTAATAAATTGATTGAGCAGCTTCCATTCTGGTTTTATTTTGATGTAATCAAGACCTGCCCAACCCCTAGAACACTAGAGATCACATTAGTGTTTGGCAGGGGCAGGGTTTAATGATGTGATTTGCATAAATCGCATCATTAAGCCCCGCCCCTTACAGGCATCAATGGCTTTCCCTCGGGATTACCAATTATTGGACCATGTACCTCCACCTTCTGGCTAGAATTTTCCCATCTGTCTCACTCTATAATTATTTGCAAGTACAGCAGTAATAAAGTAATAAAATCTCTGCATTCTAAAAGAGATACAGGGCTTCCATTACAATATTACTGCTATACATGTCAGTAATTATGGAGAAACTCCAGCCAGAAGGTAGAGGTGCCACACATTGTCTGGAGTTTCTCTGATTGACAGGAGGCCCATGCAGAAAACCAGTTTGAGAATGACAGGAGGCCTGTGCAGCCAGTCACCCGATAGGGCTTGCTGTCAGTCTCGGCAGTCCCTCCCTCTTTTGCAGTTTAGGTGTCAATAAGAATGTACAGCACACAGAAGACTACAACAGAATTAAGTCTATCACATAATTAACTACAGACAGAGAAAATGTGTGCATATATTGTAAAGATTTATCAACCAGTAGACACAATATTTATTGTTTCTTAAAAATATGCTATACCTATAATGATTTAACTAGGAGGGGGAGGTGGGTTCTAAAGTGGTGCAGGGAGATTATGGAAAGGTCTGGGATTCATGTCAAAATAGCAGAGGGAGCATAGCCTTCGCAGCTAGCCAGTCTTACATGAACATCAAAGGGAGATGGCAGCAATGGCACCTCACAATCATGGTGGTCAGTCTAAAACCAAATGGTTGGACGGACCCGGTAATTGTCTGTTTCCCCATGAAAATGGAATAGCGCCTTAAGGATTTGAATTGTAACTGCCGTGTCCATGTATCCATGTGTTGTGGAACTACTCATAACCCAGACCTGGTTCAGAAGTATGCTCCTCCATCTCCATATAATCAACTATTTTGAGCCACTCCAGAATAGTTGGGGGTTGAGAGGATTTCTAATCTAAAGTTATTTGGCAGGATGGATCTTTCATGGATTAGAGGTGAGAGGAAATTGGTAGGGTTGGTAAGAGTAACTAGCGTGTCATTGGCAAATAGTACCAACTTGTGTTCGTCTGGCCCAACTCTTACCCCTGTTTGGATTGGCTCTAATGGGGCTGGCTAGGGCTTCAACGCAGAGTGCTAATATCAGTGGGAACAGGGGGTAGCCCTGTATAGTACTGTAAGCTATCTGGACTGGGTCAGAGAGCGACCCATTAACTGTCACTATGACTGATGGACTATTGCATAATGCCATTATTCTACTGTAGCAAGTGGGGCCCATGCAGAGGCAGGTCAGTACTAAAGACTTAAAGTCCCAATCCACCCTGATTGGGCCTTTTTTGAGTCTGTTGACAGCAAAGAGTATGTTGGTGGTGTTCTCCCTCACCTCTCTCCCCTCAATCCAACCTGATTAGTATGGATAATTGTAGGCAACAGGCCCTGGATTCAATTCACAACATCAACATCTTGCCATAAAGCTTTAGGTCCAGTCAGGGGCGGACTGGCTATAGGACTTACAGGGAATTTTCCTGGTAGGCCGATGGCCTCTGGAGGCCACTCAGCAGCTCATTTCTATTTGAAGAAACCTAGGATGTTGATAATCATGGGTGGTGGTTGCTAAAATAATGTCTGTATAGAATGGAGTGTTGTATGTATTGGGTGGTGGTCACTAGGATGCTGTATGTTTTGGGTGGTGGTCACTGGGGTGGCAGTGACTACATGCATTGCATAGAGGTCATCATAAATCTCTTTATTGGAATGTGAAATACTTGTCAATAGGTTCTTTATTTTGTACTAGTCCAGTTTATACATGTTTTGGACCCCACCAATAGTTGATCCCGCCCACACATGGCCTCTTGCAGATTTTTTTTTTACAGGGCCACTTTAAAGTCCCAATCCTCCCCTGGGTCCAGGTTGAGGAGAGAGAGATTGGGCAATAGCTTGAGCAGAGAGCAGGTTCTTTGTCCTTTTTTTAAATAACTGTAATGTGGGCCTCAAGACACTGTCGGGAGAAAGGATGACTATCGCATATAGAGCCGTATTCAGAGAACCGTCCAAAAAAAGTACGCAATTATTCTCACGGAAGAAGCAAGGCAACACCCCTGACACTCCCCTCGCACGGACGGGTTTTATGTGACTTACGAGTGCCTGGACTTGCCTTATCTTTCCGTGGGCATTTACATGTGTCGAGTTGTCCCGTATGTGCGTATCTAACTAACCGCGCCCACACCTCGCCCACACTCCATTAAAATGCCTCCCCCCGCCCATTTTTATTTAAATTCTCGTGCGTATTTTAACGTGGGAGATACATGCGTATTTACCCACGTGTGATTCACATGTCCGTTCGGGAGACTGTATAGTCTACGTGAACTCTGTAAATGAAGTTACTACGCATGCGCAGTTGAAAAATACGCACCCATATGGGGTGAATACGGCCTATAGTCTTGCACACCACTTATAATAACATTGGAACAATGAGCTCTATAATTATTTTTGTAACACCCAACTGTGAATCCGTCAGGGCCAAGGCTTTTTCCTGAGGGTAATGAGGCTATAGCAGCTTTTAGCTCCTGGATAGAGAAGGAGGTAGGCTTGCATAAGGGTTTAATGATTAGGAGTAGTAGTAAGTATAAGGTGAGCGATATTATATAGTTGTGTATAATAAGTTTGGAAGAAAGCTGCAGTATCTTCTCTTTGGTGCAGAAGGTGCATTAAGGCGCTTTTAATTGGGGGAATGTAGGAAGCTGCCCATTGGCATTTACGCGCTCTAGCTAGGGTTCTACTTGTTTTGTTACCACCCAGGCATAAATTGCTATCGCATTTCCAAAAGTCTAATGTGATTTTATTAGAGAGGAGGGAGTTTAAAGCTTTACGTGTTTCTGTGAGCTCTCTTAGGGTGACTTATGACAGAAAGGGTTTACTTTGGTAAACCTTGCTACCATTAAGGCACTTTTTTGTCCTTTTAACAAGGCACCTATTTGTATACACTTGCCCCACACTACACATTTATGTGCCTCCTTTAAAACTATGTCAAAGACATCTGGGACGGAGTTTAGTTCAATATAGGATTTAATGGTTTCCTCTAGTCGGGCCTTGAAGTAGACATTCATTAAACTTTCAAAGCCAGCAAGCTGAGGGGGCCTGGGATAGTGTCAACTTAATATGGGCCAAGGCATAATCAGCCTAAGCCATCACCACCAATGTCGGAACCATCAAGCAGATGCAGTTGTTTATGGCTTATCAAGATGTAATCAATGCAGGTGTAGGTGTGGTGGAGGGGAAAGAAGTATGTTAATTCTCTACCCTCTGGGTGCAGGATCCTCCTGGCATCGTCTAGAGTCATGGAGAGAACTCCGCACCCTGCAATGGTGTTTGTCAGGATGGCAGGACTGATTCACAGAAGAGTCCAAGCAGCGTCTAGGGTCCAGTTGAAGTCGCCTCTGCACAACACAACTCCCATCTGGTATGGTTCAGTGTTTCTAAGAAGTGACTCCAGGAAGATATGTTGGATATGATTAGGAGAATAGACATTAATAAGAGTTTAGGGCTGACCGCTAAGAGAGCACTTAAGGACAAGGGCCCTGTCTGCTATTATAAGGTGGGTCTCATCCATCTGTATAGGGAGATACTTGGAGATTAGGATGGCCATTCCGGCCAATTTACGGTCAGGGTTATTATTGTAGATTACCATTGGAAAGTGCTTGCTTACTAGTCTTGAGGCATAGGGACCGGCCTGAAAGTTCCAAGGAATCTAAGAAGCCTTGACCATTTTACTGGTATTTTGAAGCTATTGGTATTGAGAGAGACTGTGTGCAGTTTACTCGCCATAGGGAGGGGGACCCTCTGGTAGCTAAGCTATGTGCTGGTCTGTTTCAAGGAGGTTTCATAACGTAACTTTCCGAGGGGAGGGCGAGTGGTGTGTTATATTAGCGGATAAAAGGGGGTAAGGGAGGATGTATGAAGTTCCACCCAAACAAGGCAGGATTTGTTTGGTGGAGGCCAAAGAAAAAGACATCTTTAACCCAATCATTTCCACAAAAAGAGTAGGTGAAGGCCAGCAGAACAAAAAGATGGGGGATGGTGGCCTTTCTAGCATATTTACCTCATGTTTGTCCAAATAATGATCTACTGAAGTGTCAGGGAAGAGGGAAGCAGATAATTATAACTATTGCAACTGCAGAAAGGGTGGGGGGATAAGGAATAAGGACAACATTAACATCTTAAAAATCTAAGGATTCAGAATTTTGGTTAGCCCAAAACGAAAACTATAAATATCTAGAATACACAGAAACCTCAACACTAATGTTGGCCATACACTGGGACAATTATCGGTCCCAGCAGGGGAAAGGCCTGATCAATGGGACGATTTCCCACTTGGGAAAGTCCCGTTTTCTGCACCATACACCTCTCCTGCTGGGACCGATAATCCTAGCAGAAGAGGGGAAGGTGGGGACAGGGCTCTCGGTGCTGCTGGATATCTATGTACTATACTGCTCTGACAACTTTGAAGCTGTCAGAGCAGCTTGGTACATAGATATTCCTTTCAGGAATAGGAAGCCTGCTGATTGGCTCCCTTAAAATATCATGAGCTTGCTCCTGATTTAAATCAAACATGTTGAACAACCAAATAGCATTTCTGGTACGTTTATTTGGCGTTTGAAAATTGATCTTGGCCACTAACTACAGAGATTATTTGCCTGATCACCAATAATTGGGCGTTCGGGCCGAAAAACGCTCTAGTGTAAAAGTACAAGAGGAAAACAATTTTATCTGAATGGGCTCCTTTGCTTTGTCAGTGGTAGTGGTAGAACTAGAAAATAAAGGGTTTGCTGACTACACGTGAGGCAATGTCAAAGTAGGCACAAAAGAGAGCAGTGCATGTCCCTGGCACTTCCCTCTTTCACAAGGAGTTCTGGACTACATGTCCAGAACCCTATTGCTGCTCTCCTCCCCCGGCACTTAATTACCATACTTAACCCCCGCCTGTATGGTGGGGTTTAGGCATGCAGATCTTAAATGCCAGCCCTTTCTACAGAAATTTTTAGGTACTGCACCAGACTTGCTTAAGTCCCCTTCTGAGCCTAATTGTGAATCAGGGCCAATGCTCTGATATCCAGGGACATTGCATAGTGGACACATTGGTAGATAATCAGGGCTATCTCTCCACCAAAATAAAATCCTAATAAGCACCCCATGTAATCTTGCAAGCATTAGCCCATCCTATAATTAATGATGATACATTTATTTTAATTTATTGGTTTTTTTTAAATTGCAAACCAGAAAGTACAGCTACAAAGCAAGTACAGTGATACAATCACGTCACAGTGCATTGATGTTCAAATGGGCATCACAAATTCCAGGCATCATGAAAGCTATTTCAGAGTTAGTTTGGTAATTTATCTAGGTTTTTTCTAGATCAAGATGATAGGGAGCTGTGCCTTCAAAGGTACAAAACTAGATAAAAGGTAAATGGTAAATATTAAAAGAAGACGGGGATACATACTGTAAAAATACACACACAAAGGATATGTTGTATATAGTTGTGGTAACGGTACAAAATACGGCTGATCCAGAGTTAGAGAGCAATGGCAACACAGGTCAGTTTAAACCAGAGCAAAGTCATATTGCAATATAAGAGGCGTAAATGATAATTATTTTGCACATAGGAACTTGCATACTGCACATAACTTCACCTCTTAACTCTAAGTTGGTTGCACCTGTTTTGCCCTTATTCTCAAAGGGCCTGATCCAGACTTAATAACGAAACCAAGCCGATTATGAGCATTGTGGGTGGAGGGAGACATTTATTGTATGGTCTGGGTTAGACACTTACTTAAGACAAGACATTATGACCAGAGATACGCAAGGAAAAGTTAAGGCAGATAAGTTGCATACATGAGAGGGGAAGTTCATTATCCTTAGTAGTGTATAACTTATGTAAGCTTGTGTATGTAAAACGATCCCAAATTCTGGATCAGCCCCAGTATAGTGATTCTTCACGGCTTATAACTAAAAGTGTAACAGAAAAAGGTCAGTCTAACAGCTTGAGACAACTCCCTTTCCTTAAAGAGGAGGGGATGCATGTCCAGAATTCCAGAGAATGGCCTGGGGCCAGATTTACTAAGCTTCAGGAAAGGAAAAGTGGAGATGTTGCCCATAGCAACCAATCAGATTCTAGCTGACATTCTCAAGTATGCAATATAGAGATAGAGGGCCGTCTTCAGAGATCCGTCTGGCGATCGGGCCGCAAATATACGCACGGATGGAGCAAGTCGGAGCAGGTTACACCCACTAAAAAAATCCAGTCACTCCCCTTGCTTTCTCCGCGCGGACGTAGACTTAGACCTGTATTGACTCGCCCTAACTAACCGCACTCACTTCCGCCCTTATGTGTCTTAGGTACATATATTTCCGGCCCTATAACTATAAGCGCGCCCACTTTCCATCATCTAAATGCTTCCCCCCGCCCATTTCTATGCTAATCTTTCGGTGCGTATATTTCCGTCACACTTAGATGCAGATTTTTCCACACCCGATTCGCAAGTCCGTCCCTTAGGCATTTCTGCTCTTATCCTCTACGTTGACGGCGTATAAAAGTTACTACGCAGTTGATTCGCAATTGATCCTATCCTAAAAATACGCACGGAACTTTAGTGAAAAATGGATCTCTGAATACGGCCCCGCATCTGATTGGTCTTATAAAGTTGAGGCATCTCAGCTGTCATCCCAGGCCATATTCAGAGATAAGTTTCCATGCTGAGTTGCAAGCGTATTTTTAGGTACGGTTCAACTGCGCAGGCATAGTAAACTTTATATACGCAAGTAACGTAGAATATACGCACGTAAGTGCCTAATGGACGGACTTGTGAATCGCACTTGCGTACATACGTATGGATATGCGAGGTAAAAATACGCATGTGAAAATTGAAATAAAAATGGGCGGGGGAAGGCATTTAAATGAAGGTATGTGGGAGTGACTATCAAGAATCGCACGCACGGAGGACACATACGCATGCAACTGCACACGGAAAGTTACAAGGGGTCTATGGAGGCGGAAGTCACCGACAGCACGAGAGAGGGGGGTGTCATGGGTGTGAGGGGGTTTGGTCTGCAATGTGCATGCGTATAATTGCGTTTCTTTATTGAAACGCATCTCTGAATACGCCCCCTCATCATCAACCGTTCAGCTGTGCATTGGGCTAGTAAGTGAGTACATACACTCTATATGGACTATGTTAAGCCACTACTTGTAGTCCCCATAAGGCAACTGTCCATTGCATTCAACATTCATTGGCCACATTTCTGTGTGTGTATATAGTTGTTAGCCAGTTAATAAAGCTCTTTATTCTTCCTTAATTGCTCTGAAACGTTCCCTTATAATCAAGTTTTATATGCCCCATAGTAAAGCTCTTTCCTTGTAATCTACTCTGCCTTAATTCTGTTGACGTTATCACTCGCCCTGTTACATGTGAAATATAAAGCCCTGATATGGGGGATCATTTGAGAACAATTAAGAAGAAATAAAGATATTTATTATGTGTCATAATTTGAAAACAATTAAGGAGGAATTAAGAGCTTTACAATGGGGCATATAGTCTATGGGCTTGATCCAGACAGTAAGAAACACTTACTACATAGACATAGCGTACGTATAACTGCGTTCTTTCGACTGCACGATCAAAGAGCAAATGCACACAGACTTACAAGGATCCAGGCCCAAAGCCGTAAGGGCATTTCATGGAAGGGAATTACTATAGGCTGGGCATTGGGCAGGGGGGGGATATGCACCCTGGGCCACACAGCCTTTTGGTATTTCCAGGCCATAGAGTATGTAAGGCCACAGTGACTGCGGCTCACGTTGATGGTGGTATCAGATTCTCTGATGCGAGTGACATGAGACATATGGCCACATGCACTTCTGCCATAGGCGTATCTATAATGGGTGCAGGGTGTGCAGTGCACACGGGCCCCTCAGAACAGGGGGCCCTGTGGCATTCATCCTGCACCCAGGGTTGGCAGGGGAAGGGGTCCATTCGGCATCTATTTCTTTCCTCTAAGATCTTCCGGAAAAATAGATCTAAGATCTTCCGGAGGAAAAAAATAGATGCCAAATGAGCCCTCCTTTCCCTGCGGTGTGACTGTCCCTATTCGCGGGCCAATAAAAGGGCGGGGCTTACAGCACAGTTGGGATGCACCCCTTTTTAGGTCCGCGAATCAGGACAGCCTGCACAAGGGCCCCCTCACTTCTTAAAACGCCCCTGACTTCTGCATGTGTTTAACAGCTAAAATCACAGCTATCTAACAACATTTTAATGAATAATAACATTTTCAGTTTTTATTTTATTTTTTTTCAGCCAGTGGCATAACTAATGTTAATGGAGCCCAGAGCAAATGGAGAAATTGTCCCACCACCGCACAATAAAAATATAAGAAAAAAAACTGTATTATTCCAATCTTTTTTTTTTACTTTTTTAATAACTTAAGGCCAGATCCAGACCACTGCTGCCGCTGTGCTCGGGCCCTCGCTGTATCCCACCGGCCCCATTTTACGTGAAGTGTGGATAGTATGAAAGGGCTTTAACTATACAATTTGCATAATTTAACCCCTCCCACATAGCACACGCAGTTCTCCTTCCTCCCCCATCCTGCCCCACAGCCAGAATTAGATGGACAGAAGATCTGGACTGGTCCTGGCAATGTAGCTCTTACAAATGCACTGCTTACCTTACTCCGATCCTTCTGATCTTAAAACTGCTCTTTGTAATAAATCTGGATCCAGTCATTTTTTTTTTTTTAAATCACATTATTATTATTATAATTACAGTATTAGAGATGAGAGGTGATGTTTCCTATCCCAAGTCTAAATAACAGTGTGATAGTAACGCTGGTCAGTATCTGTGTGCAGTAACCAATTCAAAGATATATCCCTGCATGCAAAGAATACAATTAACTTGACTCCCCCTGAAATCAACATGGTTTAGCCCAGGAGTAACTCATTTCAAATGACAGAGGTCTGGATCCAGACCTCTGTCATTTGTATTGAGAAATTGTATTCCTGGCAACCCTGGATCCAGCCCACTTTTTGCACCGCAATATTAAAACTGCTTTTCCCTTTGTGTTGAACAGTTGCATTTTGCTAGCACCTCCCTATATATCTAAGAAAAGCAATGACACAAGTAAGGTGTTACAGGCGCAGACCTTGGCAAAATAAGTTGCAGTTAGGGATGAAAGGGGTGAAACACTTATATGACAGTAACGCCAGGGAGGGTATAGTATTTACTATTGGCATTTCTGTGTGGTATATTGTAACCTAGCCACGCCCATTACGCAGCACTAACCATACTCACTTTTTGGGAGGTTGGGGCTGCTTCAAAATTTTTCTATGGGGCCCATATAAATCAAGGTACACCCCTGCCTGTCACTCAGTGATTGGCTGACATCTGTTTCCTTTTATTCATGGTACTGAGATGTAAGACAATGTGATTTTCTGATGACATAAGTATAATATTAAAGACATTTTAAATGACAAATACTTGTCTGATAATCAGATCTGTCTCCTCCCTACTTTTATTGTTTGGATTTTTATTGACCTTCTGTCAAGTTGGTCCATGCATCACACATGCCTCATATAGCATGTGTCGCTCCCTCAAGAAGCAAGTATTGCTGCCCATCAATCTTATAAGGGTTATAAGGTAATTCACAAATGAGTTTGCAAGATCATTTACACATGGAAAACAGGTGCAGTATACAAGACTTAATGTCATTTTTTCAACATTCATACATTCGACAACAATAGGCTGACAGTGTGAGAATGCCAAAAAATATAAACTTGACGGGGTTAATTTACTGTCAGCTCTGAAGTTGACAGCGTTATCATACCGACCTTAGTGTTGCTAAGAGTTCAAATTCCGAATGCAGCCTATCCTTAACCATCCTCTCACTGCAGCCTAACCCTAACCTTCTAATCATCGCAGCTTAGGGATTGGAAACATCCTTTTTATAGAAATCTGGATTCAGTCCATAATGGGTAAGTGACTAATCATACTTTCTTAATATTCTTCCCAGAGTATTTTAGCTCTTTTCTCCTTTTAAAGATAAGGGGGAAAAAATGTATTCTTATGGTGGTACTGAAAGCAAAAAACAGGTATTCAAACATGGGGTTAGATTTCCTAAGCTGCGCAAAAGGTAAAATGGAGATCAGATTCTAGTTCTCATTTTCCTATCGCATAGATGAAAAGGTTAGTAAATCTAGCTCACGGAGATGCTGATCCAGAGGTTCATACATATCAACTCACAGCGTGGGTGCTGTACCTGTATGCGGAAATCATGGATGGGCTGTGTGTAATCCAAAGGTGTATGTAAGGGTACCTCTGGATTCCTAAGCAATTGCAATGCAGCTACATATAGTTTTCACAAGTGCAGGGTAGTACTCTGTCCTGTAAACTGGAAATAGGGGTTATGAATAGAGCGAGTGCTTTAGTTTTAATATAAATGCACTAAAACAATATCAAGGAATGATTTAAAAAAAGATTAATGTACCGGTATATAAAATAGATTGTATCCATACATGCTCCAGCAGTGCAATCATACATTTTTGACTTAGACATGGTGCATAGCTGTACAAATGCATTGTGGGCACAGCGCTGGGCGCATATGAAAGCGATGGTGTTCACCTGGCGGGAGAAGTGAACGAGTCCTTTGTTAAGGATTTGTTGGGGGCCTTGGTGGATTTGTCTTAGGTGACAGGCATTGGTATTTGGCACAAAGGGTAATGTTAAGTTGCAAAAGGTCTTTGCTGCGCAACCCAGGATGGATGCGTGGACCAAAGGTTTGCCACCTTCCAGATGCTGGGGTGAGCAGTAGAATTGGGCTGCTGTTGGATGACTGGTTTTGCTGTGTTATATTTATATTTAGTTATAGTTAAGTGTTAAGTTAAGCGCTGAACCCCCCCATCTGGTAGTTGGGCCACCTATTCACTTCTGGATGACCAAATTGATGACCAGATTAGTCATCAATTTCAATTCAGCCCAATTAATAATGTTCCCTTTTAAAACATAGCTTGTGTGTTTATTTCGGTAAGGTTTGCCTGACTGACTGGTGAGGGAGTGGGGACTGTGTCGTTTTCTGTGTAAGGTCTAGATTTAATAAATTGCACAAAAGGAAAAAGTGGAGATGTTGCCCACAACAACCAATCAGATTCTATCTCTCACTTTGCTATTACATATTAGAGAACATCAGCTAGAATCTGAATGGTTGCTACATCTCCATTATTTTCTTTTTCCGCAGCTTAGTAAATCTAGCTCAAACCGTGTTTCTTTCCATCTATGTTTGGCTCTGGATCTAGGGCACTTGTCTAGGCACGTCTCTAATGGACATTGCCTACGTGCCGTCAACCCTTTCCACCCACAATATGCACTTCAAAACGCAAGCGGTCACACCTTGAGTTGCATTTGGGTCTGAACCGGGCATGATTGCATACACACAATGTCTGAGTCTCACTTTAAAAGTACAAAAAAGGGATTTGCCCCCAAAGAATAAACTTATTTAGAGAACATACGTGTAATCATAATGTTGGTATCGGTATTCCCTCCAGAATTTGTCAAACTCTTTTACTGCTCATTTAAAATAAAAAACTGGACATAACAACATGATGAGTGTGGGTCCCTGTTGCGAACCGCCCTATGTCAATAGGGCCGTTTGCTCCCAGCCAGTTCCAAACTGGCTGGGAAAACGATTGCTTATGCCTCGAAGTGGCACAGCAATTGATCCCTGGAGTACTGAACACGGTGCTCTAAAAGGTAAGTAAGCATGGTATCGCCAACCCTCCCCTTAATCCTTACCCTAACCGTCCCATTCTATTACCCTAAACCTAACCCTCCCTTCCCCGCAGCCTAACCCTAACCCCCCCTTCCCCGCAGCCTAACCCTAAGTCTCCCTTCCCCGCAGCCTGACCTTAACCCCCCCTTCCATGGCCCTAATTCTAACCCTCCATTCCCCAGAGCCTAACCCTAACCCTTCCCCCTAAGCCTAAAAGTCAGCGGAGAGGGTTACTTACCTCTCCGGTGGTCCAGCGGGCGGCGCTTCCGAAAAGGAATGAGTGAGTAAGCAAATCGCATACTCACCCATCCATAAAAATAAATCTAAAATGGCTGCCATTCAAAAATGAGACAGCCAAAAAGCGACTTTCGGCTGTCTCTATTTCGCAGTGACAGCCATCGGTGCGGGGACACCCACTGCAACATGACAGACTGCAAAGAGCAAAACAGGGCTTATCTTTATATCAGTCCCTGTCTTCCTACAAAAGATTTTCACACAAAATTGTGTCACATCCAGATGTTGTACATCTAAATAAATAACGCCATTAAGTGCTGGGAACCAACAAACAAAAACAATGACACTTTTTAATGTAAATCTACTAAACAGGGCCCAGATGCTGGGGCTAAAATAATACATATGAAAATATTTGACTTGGAAAAGCTAAAGTGGATGGAAGCCTTTCCTCTGTTTGAAGCATAAACACTGGGTCACTTAAGTGTCATAAAGTGCTAGCTGGAAAGCCCCAGGAACTGATTTCACACCAAGTTAAATGTCAGGTCTGTAATCCACTTCTCCCCGGAATGTATACAAATGCCATTCTTTTGCTCAAATGTAATGAATCAGTTCCTCTGGTGGATTCATTTTGTTTATTTTTGCATCTACAAGTACACCAAACATACAGTCCTGACTGACAAAGAAGAAATCCACGTCCATTTTGTTATGATCTCTCATATGTAACACAGCACACAGGACGTATCTGGAAGAGAGACGCTTGCTTGACTTGCCAAATATTATTGTGATGGAATCCCAGATGTTCATAGCTCACAAGATGTGGCTGGCTTTATGTAACCTGGGTTTATGTAACCAATAGCAATAAAGTTGTTGTTTAATTGCAGTCTACAATGTCTGTCAGCATAGTTTATGACTGAAGACCATAGCCTCATAGAGATAAACGTTATTATTGCCTTTATTATAGCAACTAATTGGAACTGATAGAGAAAAAGTGAAGATAATGAAATCAAAGAATCTATTTATCTATCTATCTTCTCATATCTATCTATCTATCTATCTATCTATCTATCTATCTATCTATCTATCATTAATTGTATTATGATTTATGGTATAAATGTATTTATTCCTATGGTTCATGCAGACAGTTGGTGCTTTGTGCATATTACTGAAATGCAGAAAGCGCATTGAGTGCAGACATTACTGATATAAAATAACCGCATCGTATTTGTATGTTTTTTTTATTTTACTAAAGCATCTGATTTGAGCAAAAAGACCTTGACAATTGCATTCATCGATTGAATTGCCACCATGGAGTCTTCCTCTGAAATTTACCCAATTAGAAGCCATGTAGTTTTTTAGGGATCACAGATTACCTTTAGGGCCAGTTTTATTAAGCTGCGGGTTTGGAAAAGTGGAGATGTTGCCCATAGCAATCAGATTTTAGTTCTCACTTTCCTATTGCATACTAGAGAATGTCATCTAGCATCTGATTGGTTGGTATGAGCAACATCTCCATTTTTCGAAACCTACAGCTTAGTAAATCTGGCCCTTAATGTTGAGGTCTATTGAATTAAAATCGTAGCCGTGTAGCAAATTTGCGTTTTGATTACACAGCACAGACGAATTACGATCTGAGATTAAAGAAATAAGAAGTCTGGCTCCAATCAAGAGATTTTAAGCAAGAAGAAGAAGAAGAAGTAAAAACGCATGTAAAAGTGTAAATATAATGATAGATTGTAAATGATCTTAATAATATTGATGAGGACAGCACTGTGGTAAGAGAAAAGAACTGTAATACTGTAATCTTTACAACAAAAATTGCTGCGTATGTTATTAGGGTGTGAGTCGGTGGTGAGCGCAAGAGGGCCGCTGTTGAAACCCCGTTTACGACCTGGCACCACCATTTGATTGTTCCTGTCCCGCTGGAGTGTGGAAATTGAGGATTCCCAGATAGAATCTCCAGCATCGAATGGTAAGTATTTTTCTAACTACAACCCTTATCCTAATCTGTACCCTAACCCTCCAATTCCATTAACCTAACCCTCCATTCCCCGCAGCCTGACCCTGACCTTCCCCTTCTATGCTCCATCCCTTTCCTGCAGCCTAACCCTAAGTCTCCCCTTCACTGTTCCATCCCCTCCCTGCAGCCTAATCCTAAAACACCCTTCACTGTTCCATCCCCTCCCAGAAGCCTAACCATAAATCTTTCTTTCTACGTTTCATGCCTTCCCTGCAGCCTAACCTTAAGATTCCCCTTCACTGTTCCATCCCCTCCCCGCAGCATAAACCTAAGACTACCCTTCACTGTTTCATCCCCTCCCCACAGCCTAACCCTAAGTCTCCCCTTCACTGTTCCCTCACCGCCCGCCCTCCCCACAGCCTAACCCTAAGACTCCCCTTCACTGTTCCATCCCCCCACCGCAGCCAAACCTTAAGATTCCCCTTCACTGTTTCATCCCCTCCCCACAGCCTAACCCTAAGTCTCCCCTTCACTGTTCCATCCCCTCACCGCAGCCGCAGCCAAACCTTAAGATTCCCCTTCACTGTTTCATCCCCTCCCCACAGTCTAACCCTATGTCTCCCCTTTTATACTGTATCCCCTCCCTGCAGACTAACCCTTGCATGTCTGAAACATAGTAAATGAGTGATTTTCCAAAAAATATATTTGGAATTCTTACCCATTCATTACGATAAATTTCTATTTAGAAAGGGCTGGCCCTAGCCAATTTGGTGCCCTAGGCAAGATTTTGTTGGTGCCCCCCAGTAGAAAATCAACACTGCTATTAGAGGATCACAATGGAGGTACAATGGTGCCTGGGCAGACAGCTGACTTAAGATCAGCGCCGCTCTGCTTTACAAGGGTGGGAAGGTGCTACACATGTGCTGGATTTCCTTTTCTGCCCTGGGGTGCCCCCCCCTGAGAAGATGACGCTATAGGCGGCTCGCCTATACTGCCTATAGCTAGGACCGGCCCTGTATTTAGTCACATTTTTGTAATACAAGCAGATGACAATTAGCTGTCAGTTGTCTGTATGACACAAATGTGAGTTTCTTACCGGCGAATGGAACCCATATTGTCATATTAATTTATTTATTACATTACATTTATTTACTAGGGCTTTTCCCAATATCTGTCACTGAAAGATTGTCATTAAGAGCTTGAATTGTTTTTCCATCCCGCCTGCTCAAAATAAATAAATTAAAGCAAGTATTTTACATTACTGACACTTGTGATTGGTTAGTAGTAAACGAGATCATCACTAATTTCTTATCATCATTTTGTGATGGTATTGATCAAGACACAGAGCGCCAATTGGTTTGCTAATAGAGTGTGTGACCTGCACCCTCTCCACACAGCGCAAGTGCATTGAGGATTGGGAACCAGTGCAACATATCACATAGTCATTAGTAATGTCATTACCATGCACTCTTGTTCCGCCAAGAATCCTCCTCAGGTCATCTCTCAGGAGGACATCATGGGGAAAGTATGTTCTATTACTAATACTGAGCATATCAGCTTCCATGTCACAGATGACACTACACTGTACCTTAACCCAACTGTATAGGTGCATCTACATCGTAGGTCTGTATCATAATTATATTTAGTTTAACGTTATTATCTTTATTTGCTTGGATTTCATCCAGTATACTGCTATTCTCTGTCAAATAGCTGACATAATAACCAGTGTAATATTGTTTTTATTGAATATTATTTTAAATCTAAAATAACACATGGATTTCTAATCTACTGTAATGGGGTTTTCTTTGCAAAGTATTTGCGTAAAATGACAAATGATGCTGTGCGTTTAAACTGTACAAACAAGAGCATAGGGACTATCATAGCACCAATGATTTATTTCTCACAAGTATTTAAGGCTGATTAATGAAGCAGCTCAGGTATGTAGGGATTTAATACAGGGTCAGGAATGCAGAGTTATCACTGGGGGCACAATTAATCTTACTGGCACATATATTAGGCTATTAGCTTGTATAGATACAAAATTTATGTACAGGGTTCTAAAAAACAGTAGTAGTAGTGATCTAGGCAGCTAGGAAATGTAATCAATTACTGAGCTTGCAGTAACGGCAACTATGGACCAAATCCTAAGACCTGACTCTAATGTGATAGAATACCTGAGCAATGGATGTGTAGGGATCCATATTTTCCAAATATTTGTCTGTTGTCTTATATAGTAGTTGCTTATTTGTTAATATTGTCCTTAAAGAGTACATAGTTTGAGTGAAATAAAACTTTATCCTACACTAATGAGTTCTAATAAGGTTGAAAGAGGCAGTCTATTGGTGTTAATCTCTAAATACTCAATCAATGACTGAAGAAGTGACCATGTAAAAGTCATTTCATAGCAGTCTGTTGTGGTTTTACTAGAAAGGGAGAAAGGAATTGTCGTATAATATTGTTTAAAACAAGATTCTTCTAGAAGGGACTTTATAATGGGATGACCATTTATATGGAAATAAAGGATTGGAGAAATGGGACTGAAAAAAAGCTAGTCTCTCTCTTCAAAGGGATAAACAGATACAGGGTACAGGGATTTTGGTTTGTATTTATTAAAAGGTGAAAAAAAACTAAACATCCAGTGAAAATGGACCCCCCTGCGATTTATTAGGATGTTGCATAATGAAAGGAAATGTATCTGTCCACATCACGCCAACGATACACCAGCTTCAATGGAGCATAGTCATGTGCCATCAATTTCATTCTAATAAGCATTCTATCACTAGAATTTTAATACAGAGTTCAGTCTGAGGAGCATTTCCGTGGCACAGGACAGGGGGCCTGATCCAGCGCTACGAAAATTCGCACGGCGGGCGAATGCGTACGTTCGACCGTGCGAATAAACATGCACGCCCCTAACACTAGCGAATATTTCGCTCACAATACGACCGCTATTCGCTCATGACGTCCAGCCGACCGGAAGCTGTCATACTGGGCATGCGCGGTGCGAATTTTTTCACGAATTTTCGCTTACGATGAGCGTACGCTCGCTTGCGGTCGTAGCTCTGGATCAGGCCCAGGGTGTGAAAAGTGATTTTGCTATGTGGGAATGAGGAAATATGTATATAGTACAGTGAGGGTGTGCTAAACGCCCTCCCTACTATCCACACTACTGTGGCATTCCCCATGTTATGTGAGGACAGTGCAGATGTTTTAAGGTATTGTGGAACGTGGAAGCCTGTATCCAGTGGGGGCATTGGGTTCCTGTTGCCACTGTAGGCGAAGATTTGAGTGCAGCAGCATCAGAAGTCTGGATGCATTCTGCAATTATTAAACCTTAAGCCTATTTAAAACATTGTATTAAAGAGAAACCCTGAAACCCGTAATCAGATGTATTATTTAAATACAAGATTTGTTTTTAAATTGGTAGCGGTCTCAGTTCCCTTCTCCATACTACTCAATGATATCTATCAAAATAAGTATTTCTATATTTGCTAATGTCATGATCTTATAGGGTCATATTCACAGATCCGTTATGTAAGGTACGAAATTATACGCACGCACCCATGACACTCCCCTCACACGGCTGTGTTGTCGGTGATTTCCGCCTCCATAATGCAACCCTAACTGTACGTGTGTATTTCCGTGCTTATAATACTTACGTATCTTACGTATCTACGTGCGTACCTAACTAACTGTGCCCTCAAATGGTCATTTAAATGCCCCCCCACCTATTTTCACGTAACTTTGCCCGTATGGGATTCAACCACACCCCTCCGCACATATGTCCCCAAGTGCGATTCCAAAGTACGCGCCTAATGGACTTCTGTGCATAAATTCAACGTAAACAGCGTAAATAAAGTTACTACGCATGCGCAGTTCATCCGATCCTAAAAATACGCACGGAACTCCATGCAAAATTGGATTTGTGAATACCACCCATAATCTTTAAGTATTAGACTTTGGGGGATGTTAGTGAATATAAGAACATTGGGTTCCAGATCCAGAAAAACGCTTGTGAGCGAATTTACACGTGGCGGAGATGTAAAATCGCCTTTTGGAAAGTACTGCGCATGCGCACCATGGAAAATACGCTTAGTAACGTAGCGTAATTGTGAACATATGGGCCATTCACGTATATGTGTCACGTAAATAAATACGTGTGGGCGTGCCAATTTTACGTGAGTCCAAAATGCGTCTGAAATACGTGAAGTAGGCGGGGGGTTGTATTTAAAGTGTACAGTATGGGCGTGCTTAGCTGCGTAAATACGTGTTGCCCATACGTACGTGTGCGGATCACTGCGGTTACGTTGGCAATAGTTAAGGTAGGGTTTGGTAAGCGTATCTTGACAAAATACGTACATTCAAGGGGTGTGCCTAGGGGAGTGTATAGAAGGTACGCACACGAAAATACGCTACGCGAATAAACGCACGGCAAACGTAGTTCTGGATCTACCCCTTTGCCTTCTTTGGTAATGCTGCTGGTTGGTTCCATATCCTCCTTGATAGTTATGTTGGGATAACATGTAATGGCAGATCCCCCATCCTCCTAGGGAGGCTAGGGTAATCTTCTGTAGCTCGTTGGGGGCTTCCTCTTGTCTTGGACACATACACAACGAGTGTATAACCAGCTGGATTTTTCTACAAGCTCCATTTACAAATTAAATGATGCATTGGAGAGGTAAAATAACTTCTAAATCCAACAAATATGTTGGGTTTATTCTTTGGGTCTTTACTCTAGATCCAGGACGGTCATTAGAAATTGCTATGGGAGAAAATATTTGGCTAGCATGAAAATGACAAATTATAATGAGGGGTGGATTAATCCCCACAGAAGAGCTACAAATGTATCATTGTTTGAAGGCAGCATGAGTATTAGCTGGGAATGCTATTCATTTAAAGTTGAAGGTGGCTGAGGGTGATTGGGGAAAATGTAACTATTTGCTATATTTGGATTCTACTATTTGAATGTCAGGGATGGTTTTAGTATTATTTATTAATGTATATGATATTACATTACGTTTGGGCTGCATATTGAATAGAACAATTATTAAAATATGCTGATACTTTAACATTGGTTGAGTGAGGGCTTTGACTATTAATGTAAATGCTATTCATTTTACTAATGGAGTAAAGGTCTCTTAAATGTAAACCGTCATTGGTTGGGAATATTACCTATTCCTATCACTGATCACCTGGCAATGGGCTAGTCTTGTCCTCCCTGGTTTGGACATCCACCAATCTAAAACTTGCGCAGTCATGTGCCTCTCAAAAAGTCTGTTTCCCTGTATCACTTATACTCCTTTCACATTGCCCCAAAATTCCGGGTTATTTGCAGGGCAAGCCGCACAACCCCTGGTTGAGGCGCAGCTTGAAATGGTCCGGGTGCCTCTACCCGGGTCTAATGACCTGGGAATTGGACCCGGAACAAACAAAGGGTTATTCCTGGGTCTGACCCAGGTAGGGTACAGGGTGAAAGATGCTACCTGGGTTTTTCAATCTGGGTAGCACATAAACTACTTGATTGGTGTAATTTGTTTACTATTGCCCTGTATAGCAACTAATGCGGCCATGCAAGTAGTCAGGACTTGCCCATAGGCAAATAATTTGCCTGCCTATTGTTTTACTGACCTGAGATCAAATATTCCAGGAAAAAAACACATACAGCGGGGTGTCATAGCGGTATGAACAACCCTGGCTCAGAAGTAACTAGAGAGGTGGAAAACAAAAGATTCAGCTTCAACCAGAGTGCTAACTAAGACAGACACACACAAAGACTGATAGCCCTTTCAGATCACCACTAAAAACACGGGTTATTGCCGGGACGGCGATCTGAAAACGGTATAAGTTGTCTAAGAACTAATGCCAATTCACATTGATGATGATGACGATTAATGCCTCCAGTAACTGCCACTCACTCCTGATAATAGATTGTTCTTATAGAGCTGATTATACCTATAATACATATACATATAGGCAACCTGTTGCACTGTATGTGTTGTTAAACTATGACTCCCAGCTTGCTCCAGCACCACAAACATAACTGATACCTGGCAAAGCATGATTTGACTTGTAGTTTCATGACACTTGGAGTGTCTCAGTTCACTTATGTCTTCTAGATTATATGATTATAATTATTTTTTTACTTGTTATAATGATCTTTCCTTACCTGAACATTGAAGATGATTATAATGTTGCTTTCATTTATATGTTTACATGTTCTAATGATCTGGTGTGGTGGAAGCATGTCTGCTTTATGACATAAGCATGGTGCATATTCTATTGCTGTTAAGATGGAAAATTCTTCATATGACCAGCATGTGGCTCAGTGAGTAGCACTTGTGTCACAGCGCTGACGTCATGAGTTCAATTCCCAGACTAAGCGTTATCTGTGTGGAGTTTGCATGTTTCCTCCCCCACTCCAAAAACATGCTGGTAGGTTAATTGACTAAATTAAGCCTGTGTTAATTGACTAAATTATGCATGTGTTAGGGACCTAAGTATGTAGCTCCTATAGGGGTGGGGACTGATGTGAATGTCTAATGTTTTCTGTAAAGGGCTGTGGACAATTGGCGGTGCTATTTGAATTAGCAGTAGCAGTAATATGACTGATTTATATATAATGTTTTTGTACCAAATAAATTGAAGCATATTTATCCATAGTTGCTGTCTGAGACTGCAGTATGGAGGGCGGGGCTTGAGGATTGAATTTATGCAAATTAATGTATTAAACCCCACCCTCTGCCTAATTAAAGTTGCCATCCATTGTGTTACTAAGGATGGAGTTTGACTTGATGGGCCTGATCCAGATCTACGATGTAGCGCTGAGCGTGCTAACGCTCAGCGTTACATCGCTGACTCCCCACTGGCACTCCCCCTGTGCGGGTGTATGGCCCCTTCCCTACGCCGGCTGAAGGCTACCCTAGCTTCAGCCCGCGTAAGGAAGGGGCCATACGCTCGCACAGGAGCATATGGCAGCTTAGCACACCCCCCACCCTCATTTACTTACCTCCCCCCGCCCACCAGCACTAACGTGAGCGTAGGGACGCTGGAGGACGTCAGGATCGGGCGTTGCCATAGCAACATCTGCCCGGCGCATGCGCAGATCGGCTGCAAAGCCGATCTTACGCTTATGCCCGCGGGCGTTACTCTGGATCAGGCCCCATGTCCCAAACTATCCAAAAGCAAGTGCAGAGGTTATTTACTGCAATACAGCTGTTCTCAAGCCTTTTATGGTGGGTACCAGTTGCCAACAATGCAATCAGGTCAAATATCACCAACCAATCCCATTCTATCCCCCATTACTCTCTCCTTAATTTCTTTTTTCACCTGAATCCCTCCCTCTACCCATGTTATGGTCCTGCTATTAATACATCAACTCTTTAGTTCTTTTAAATGTTTTTTAAACACATATTTCCTCCCTCTTGTATATTTACAGTACATGCTGTATTTGTGACGCCCATTTATCTATTTATGACACATTTGCCATTTAGTCCACAACATATTTGATCAAATATTCCCTGTGAAATCTGATTTTCTATATGCTTAAATTTTAAAACACAAACAATTCTTTCAACCCTGCTCAGGGGTCTCACGAACCACCAAACAGTGGTTTGTATACCACCAGTATTGTTGGAGAATCCCTGCTATAACAAAATGGAAAAGACAGGTATGCTTTTATTTAGGAAGGTTTAAAATATTGTGTGATGTTTGCTTTTTGATCTAGGTATTTTTCTGGTAAACTTTAAATACAGTTTTGATACCACTGAGACATAGGAAATTAAATATTTGACTGAGAAATTAAACTCTATGGAGCTGGAGAAAGCATTATGGAATGCCAGACATATGTAAATGGCGGGAACGTCCACACTGTGAATTTAACAAACTGAACTCTTCCGA
>WWET01000063.1:50727-81218 GCA_011038615.1 Limnodynastes dumerilii | reverse complement strand
CGTTTCCATAGTAACGCCGGGCAACATCTGCCCGGCGCATGCGCATTAGAGCTACGGCCGCTGTACTAGCGACGGGGGCCGTAGCTCTGGATCAGGCCCGATGTCACAAATTCGTATTGCTGATTTTTACTGACTCTCCCGCGACTCCAGGAGTAATGCCTGAATTTCAAGGGTCTTACGAACATTGCAGGAGATTTGGAAACTATGGGCCTAATCCAGACCTACGCTTGGCCGTGTTTATATGCTTTTCATAAGCGTAAAAATGGCCATTTGTACTTGCAGGACAGATGTTACGCTAGGAAATTCTGAGCGTATGGGCCTTGAGCGTACCAGCCTCGTAACTACACTCGAGGGGGCGTGCCTGCCATACGAAATCCATTAACATGCACCGAGGACGGTGTGAGGCATTTAAATCGTACAGTATGGGTGTACTAAGCGTCGTAATTATGCAAGGAGCTTACGGACGCCCGTGGTTACGCTCTGAAAAGTTATGGTAGGGTTTGCTCGTCGTAAGATGGCAAAAGTAAGTACGAACAAGGGGAGTGCCTAGGGGAGCGCATCGAGGTACGCTGGCATAAATACGCTACGCACAAGAGTGTTTCATGAGCGTAGGTCTGGATCAGGCCCTATGTATTTACGTCTAGCAGTTTATCGTAAAAGTTACAGCATGCACCAAAGACATTTACTGTCAGAAGACAAGTATGTGATACCCCACATACTGTACATGCTGTCTTCTTGTTAGTGTGCAGTCAGCCAAGGATGCCAATCTGTTACTCATTTGCTTTTGTTATCTTAGAATGAGAGATAAACATTAATCATGTAAAATGAAGTCAATTGTAAATAGATAGGAAATTATAGGATTCTAATCTTAGTGTTGTTTTCTGCTTTTGGATGTTATCAGTTACTTTGATTGCCTTGAAATTGGACCTTTGGGGCTTGTAATGTTTACATGCACACAAACAGGAAAAGCACATTCTCGGTATGTGAGTAGAGAGAGGCTCATTCATTAATAACAGAGAGAGAGAGAGAGGGGGACTGTAAAGAAAACTGCCATTGGCTTCATATTTTCCCTGCATGCTCTGCATTGTAATATTCATGGGAGCCATAGACTGTCCCACTCACTTAAGCTGGCCAATTACTAGTATGATTACCGATCCCAGCATGAGGTGCCCCAATAAACAGGACTAGTTCCCGTCAGGGAAAAGTCCTGTTATCAGTACCATACACCTTTCCTGCTGGGACCGATAATCCTAGCAGAGGAGGGAGGCACTAGCAGAATAGGGAGCCTTTCAGTTAGCTGATTGCTAGCTATCCTATGTATCCTGGGCGCTACCGATTAAACCAGACATCAAAATATCAAATAATCGTAAAGAGCGTTTCTGGTACATTTATTTGGAGTTTGAAAAATGTACCATACCCACTAATTACAGCGATTTTTGGCCTAATCACAAAATAATTGGCCCAAAAATTGCTCAAGTCTCAGGCCAGCTTTACTAGGGGAACAGCATGTTCAGAGAATTTAAGAGCTTAGCTGTTATGATGACTTTCATTCAGGAAGGCAATCACCATAGACAGATAATCAACCCTGCTTCTCTCAACAGACGCAGAAAAGGCATTTGACAGGGTGGACTGGGACTTCCTTTTTGGGGTCCTAGAGTACCATTGGCTAGTACCTATCTGCTTAAACAAAATCAAAGCTCTCTATTCCACCCCCTCAGCCAGAATCAGTATCAATGGCGGCCTCTCAGACGCCCTCAAGATATCCAATGGCACACGCCAAGGTTGCCCTCTCTCCCCTCTTCTGTTCGTTCTTTACATGGAAGCCTTAGCCCTCACACTACACTACTCACCTGACATCATGGGGGTACACATTAGAGGTAAGGAATACAAGCTCACACTTTTTGCGGACGACCTCCTACTCACCCTCACTAACCCTCTAACCTCCCTCCCATCCCTGATATCACAATTCCAGCACTTTGGCAATATCTCTAACGTTAAGGTCAACATGGACAAATCGGTCGCTTTAGGTATACAGCTACCCAATAATCTACAAGCGGGACTAAGACACACCTTCCCCTTTAAATGGGAACAAGATGAAATATCCCTCACAGCTGTTCCCTGCCAACTATTCCCCCCTTCTCACCAAAATAGAACGCGACCTGTCCACCTGGACTCCCAAACAGTTTTCTTGGCTCAGCAGGATTAATATAATAAAGATGAATGTACTACTTCGCATCCTGTACCTTTTCCAGACTCTTCCTATCCACATCCCAAACTCCTTTTTCAAGGCAGCGCAGGGTCAGATCATTTCATTCGTCTGGCAAGGGAAACCTCCAAGATGCAGGGCCGATGTCATGTACCGTTGCAAATTAAGAGGTGGCCTCCAACTCTCCTACCTTAGGGGCTATTACTGGGCAGCAATGCTTACCAAAGTGGTGGAGTGGTCGAGACCGGTGATGCTGAAACAATGGAAGGAACTAGAGTCTGTGACCTCTCCCATCCCCCTCCACATCATACCCTGGCTCACAACACTACCTCACATCCAACACCCCACCATAGAACCCGCAATCTCTTGCTGGAAATCTCTCAGCATAAAAGCAGATCTGTCTTCCCCACACTCCCCCCTCACTCCACTTATACATAATAGGGACCCCCAGACATTTTACCCACTGGACCTCCGCAGGAGACCTCCAGGCATGACAGCTGGTGCAAGGGGGGGGGTCCTGCTCACCTTCCAGGAGTTCCAAAAACAATTCTCTCTTCTGCATAATGAATTTTGGAAATATCTGAGCATCAGACACTTTCCAACACATGACGGACTGCTAACGAGGTGGAGTCGCCATTTGAAGCCGTTCGAGGAGCTCTATTCCAAGGAGACGGCTCCGACACGCACGCTCTCAAAATTCTACAGACAGCTCCAGGATGGTCTCTTCTCATGTGATCCTCGGTATGTAGATAACTGGATTAGAGACCTCCCCCATTCTCTTTCTGAAGATGACTGGAATAAGATTTTCCTGGTAACTTCTAAATGCTCCCTCAGCCTCTCTGTGGTGGAGACGCAATTCAAAGAACTATCAAGTTGGTACAGGGTGCCCTACTTGATCCACCACTTTTTACCCTCATATCCAAACAGCGTTGCTAAGCTTATGTAGGAACCTTTATGCATATTTGGTGGGATTGTCCATGTCTTGCCAGTTTCTGGAAGAGGGTGAAGGAGACAACACGCAAGGTATTACACTCTGATATCCCCCAAGGTCCAGAGTTCTGGCTCCTATCCTTATCTACCATCCCCTTTAAGACCTATAAAATATCCCTCCTAAAACACTTGAATAATACTGCCAAAGTTGTTATTTTCACTAAGTGGAAAACAACCTCCCCCCAACACTAAAGGACTTAACCCATAGAATTGACTTATATATGACACATTGTCCTACCCTGAATTCTGAGATACTTGGTACCATTGGCTGGAATTCCAACATACCCCTGACTACTCTGATCATAGGTTCCCTGGAATGAAACCCACCTCCTGACCTGACTTGCCTGACTCCCGCGGCCTGGTTAGCTCGAGGTCCTCCTTAACAAAACTATCACATGGCAACTGACCTGAAGCGACTGTCAAGAAGAAACAAATCTCGCTCTGCTGTTAGACACTGTCAAACCCCAAGGACATAACCAATCAAAGGACCTAAAGTGATAAAATTACGGTAGACCTATTTATATATATTACTATGATATGACCTTGTCTACAACCAAATGTTGTCCTTTTTCTAATGTTGTTATTGTTATACCAAAACGAAAATAAAGAATTTACTACCATAGACAGATAATTATGCTTACCTTACCCTGGATAGTCCTCAGCACCATTAGCTCTCTGCAGCAGAAAAATCCCCAATGATCAGGATTATTGCAATCAATGACAGCCTATGTAGCTTAGTTATTTTTACTTATAGTGGGGTAGATCCAGAACTACATTTGCCGTACGTTTATTCGCGGAGCGTATTTTCGTGCGCGTAAATTCGCTACACTCCCCTCGGCACACCCCTTGCACGGACGTATTTTGTCAATTTACGCTTTCCAAACCCTACCTTAACTTTTTCCAACGTAACCGCAGTCATACGCACAAGTACGTATGGGCTGAATGAATTCAGCCCATACGTAAGTATTTACGTCACACATACGTGAATGGGCCATACAATCACAATTACGCTATGTTAATGTGCGTATTTTCTATGGTGTGCATGCGCATTGCATACAAAACAGCGATTTTACGTCTCTGGCACGCGGAAATTCGCACCGAGGCGTAGTTCTGCATCAGGTCCAGTGTTTATAGCAGTCAGTGTCCCATTCCCCAATACATACCACCACCTTAGCGTGGCAGCATGTAAACAGTCTCCACCTGGAATGCTGCTTTGTTATTGGTTGGCATACATGCCTTACTTTCTTAGCATCCTAGCTGCTAAGAGACAGTCTTTTCTATAGGTGCTTTAGTGACAGCCTATCGGAAAGGAGATATGTCTAGTTATAGCTGGCAACCCTAGTTCAACCTTGCAAGTTCCGGTGTCAGGTTCCCAGCATTTTTCCTGCTGTTATATTCTCTTGCTGGTTTACGATTGCTGTTTGGATTTCTGTTTGTTCCTTGCTCTTTCCCGGTGTGCTCCTTCGTTGCTTGCCCAGTCCTGCCTTTCTGCACCTCAGTTCCCACTCCTTCTGTTGTCAGTGAGCATGAAAGTGTGAAAGTTCCGTGTCTGTCCGGCATTCTGGTCTGAGTATTTCATTGTCTACCCCCAAATGTTTCTGGATGTGTGAGGGCCTGAAATTACATAAGGAAGAGAGGAGTGCATGCCTCTGTCACTCCTCTCTTTCGGAAGGAGTTCTGGACTTTTACATGTCCAGAACCCTACCTTAACTTCTATCGAAGTAATGGCTTCCATTTGGATGCTGATCCATTCATTAGTACTATTCCTTGCCCCCTCATTTGCATGCCTATTCCCATCTCTATGGCAGGGGATAAGTCTGTGGCTGTGTAAGTGAAGGGTCATCGGAACTTCTAACCAACGTAACTGAGTTCCATATGTTAGAAGGTATGCTTTTGTAACATCTGGTGTGCGCATACACCAAAGTTACTTGTCAAGGGACTTACGCAAATGACTTGTCTGTGCATATCTGGCACATTTTGTGTATTTTATGTCACGTATCATGTGGTACGTTGGTGACCCATCTTATTCGGGCCTCTGCACTCTATTTGGCTGTAGTCAATATTGCTGCATTATCTTGGGCCACACTCTCAGGAGACTGTTCATCTCTTGATTCTCTCCAAATCTGGTACCTGCAGTAGTAGTGGGCTGGATTCAGAGATGCACAATTATACGCACGCATGGTGCAGGCCAAACCCCCTCACACCCATGACACTCCCCTCTCTCGGATGAGCTCTCGGGCATTTACGAGTGCCTAGACCACTTATTTTTCCATGTGTACTTACGTGCATATATGTCCGCCATCCGTGCGATTCTTTATAACCGCGCCTCCATGCGCTCATTTAAATGCCTCCTCCCACCCACTTTTATGTAATTGCGTCGGAGATGCTTCCGTATGTCCCCAAGTGTGATTCAAAAGTCCGTCCATGAGGCACTTATGTCATGTGGTACTTTGGTGACCCATCTTATTCGGGCCTCTGCACTCTATTTGGCTGTAGTCAATATTGCAGCATTATCTTGGGCCACACTCTCAGGAGACTGTTCATCTCTTGATTCTCTCCAAATCTGGTACCTGCAGTAGTAGTGGGCTGGATTCAGAGATGCGCAATTATATGCACGGATGGTGCAGGCCAAACCCTCTCACACCCATGACACTCCCCTCTCTCGGATGTGCTCTCGGGCATTTACGAGTGTCTAGACCACTTATTTTTCCATGTGTACTTACGTGCATATATGTCTGCCATCCATGCGATTCTTTATAACCGCGCCTCCATGCGCTCATTTAAATGCCTCCTCCGACCCAATTTTATGTAATTGCGTCGGAGATGCTTCCGTATGTCCCCAAGTGTGATTCAAAAGTCCGTCAATGAGCCATTTACGAGCGTATAGTCTACGTAAAATACGTAAAAAAAAGTTACTACGCATGCGCAGTTGATCCGACCCTAAAAATACGCACAGAACTTCCCTCAAAAACGGATCTCTGAATACAGTCCAGTGTCTCTACAAGTGCTGCAACCAGGGGCCTGTAACCTGCTAAGGGTCTGCAGCCCAGCCTGTACCCAATAGCAGGAGCTCTAGAACACCAGACTCCTTGCACCCTGGTTGGCAGTAACCATTGTAACAGTTACCCAATAAAGAGGCCATATATTATAGCTGCTGATTTTTTTTTTTATTCATTACTTGCGAGACAACGGAGAGGAGAAAGATATGGCAATTAATTAACTGAATTTTGGGAGTCTCCATGACATACTGGCAGTATCATAAAATAACAAAAATGAGGTATAAGTCAATTAGGTGCTGAAATTGTAAAATGCTAACAGTGAAATATATCAATCTATAAAGTCTCTGTATGTGTTTATCCTTCCTTTCCCAAAAAAGCAAACGTTCAACCGGGTCTTTCATAACTGAATCAGATTATACTAACCCCAGGATCTGATTCATTGACGAAAGACCTGGCTGAGAGTTTGCTTTTTGGGAGAAGAAGGATAAACACATTGAGACTTTTTGGATTTATATGTTTTGGAATCATCTGGCACTTTTTCTATTAGCATTATATTTATCATTTCAGTGCTAGTTGACTTATTCTCCATTTTTATTATTTTATGGTTTTAAATACATAGAGTTTTTTTTTTTACCTTCTATAAGGATAAATCAGTGGTTGCTGACATTATAGCCCAGGAAAATCATAGCTTTGTTCATTGTCTTTTCCTGGGAGAGTCGACAGCTATTGCCTACCTTATGCAGGGCATTTTATAATATGTCTGGTGTTTTAATACTGTTTTATGCAAGCTTAGATATATAAGCCCAACATCCCGGTTGGGCAGTGCTGATGATTTCTGTGGCGCCTTATGAACAAGCAATAATATTATTAGTGGTCGACGTTCGTGATATTGTACTGTACTCTGTACGGCCTGTGGATACCGTGTGGTGCCTTATAAATAAATGTTAATAATAATAATAATACCATATCGCCAGTCCAGCTCCTGCTTATAATACTATCTAATTTCTTTCACTTATACCCTTTTCATACCTAAAAACCGGGTTAAACCTGGGTCAATCAACACGGCTTCTAGCCGCGTTGAATCTGTTCAGACCGCAGCTACAACCTGGGAATAACCCGTGTTGTAGTCTTCCACACCGGACCTGTGTCTGCAGAAGCAGACAGTGCTCCCCATCCCCCATATTTTTTTCACACCACAACATGGGATAGGCTGACCCAGGAATAACCCTGGTATCGACCAGGGTCGTTGACCAGGTTGACCCATTCACACTGACACCCGAGCTGGGTTATTCCCGGGTCGATAGCTTGGTGTGAAAGGTATATTATATTCACTTCTACATATCTACTCTGCAGTCAATAAGTTCCTTTCTGTCCCTTCTAAATTTCCATTTTGACCACAGATAATAATAATTAGTTTATTCTATTTATGTGAATCAATCCATTTTTATATGAATACGTAATGTGATGTGCAAGTGCTGTTGCAATTAAATTCAATTAGTACTATTTTTTATAATGTTTTTTGCATATAGCACATAAACAACTTTATTTTCACACATAAAATTAGATTTGATAATTTGACAATCTCACTGTAAATCAGTGAAAATTGGTGCAAATTTGTCTCTTTCAGTTCAAAAGAATGTTGAACTGAGAGAGGTAAATATAAGCTGTGCAATCTGAACTAGAATCGAGAGGTGATGTTTCCCAACTCTAAGGCCCTGACCCTGAGCTCCATTAATTTTCCCTATGCACTAAGGTCTGTAAATCAGCAAGTGAGAAGCGGTGAACTCCCTCTCACTTTCCTTTCAAGCACGGAGTCCTGGACACTTACCTGTCCAGAAACCTGCCTTAAAATCTTCTAACGGACCTGGATCCATCCAAATGGATCCAGCCCTAAATGACTAAATTACTGTTAAATATGATTAAATGTGTTTAATAGTTTAGCATTTCTTTGCAATAAAGAAAAATAAAATATTTCCCCTGAATGCAAGAAAATTAAAATACAAAGCCCGATCCTTCCCCCCCTCCCGTTCCCCCTCAATTTGCAACATGGTCTCTCCAGGGGCACACTTGCACCTGTTTTAGCTGTTACTGTCAAGGGGGTAGATCCAGAACTCCGCTTACCATACGTTTACTCGCGTAGTGTATTTACGCGTGCGTGCCTTCTATACACGCCCCTAGGCACACCCCTTGACGTACGTATTTTGACCGATATCTGCTTTCCAAACCCTACCTTAACTTTTGCCCACGTAACTGATGTGATCCGCACACGTACGTATGAGCAACACAGCTAAGCACGCCCATACTGTACACTTTAAATACAAACCCCCGCCTACATAACGTATTTCAGACGTATTTTTGACTCACGTAAAATTGGCCCGCCCACACGTAAGTATTTACGAGACACATAAGTGAATGGCCCATACGTTCAAATTTACGCTACGTGACGGAGCGTATTTTCTATGGCGCACATGCGCAGTACTTACCAAAACGTGATTTTACGTCTCCGCCACCTGTAAATTCGCACACAGGCGTTGTTCTGGATCTGGGCCAAGGTCTGTATCGGCCCCAATATCATTATAAATGTGTGCATCCCCTCCCTATCTTTCTTCCGTTATTCCTAAATCAACATCGCACCCATAGCTGCACACACAAATATACTTTATAAAAGCTTAGAAAACCTACTGCTGACTACAAATAATATAAACGTAGAACAATTATTATTCTTTACCCAGGACAGTATTATGATAGTAGGTGTGGATATTATTATTTGATATTTTACCACTTAAGAGAGATTTATAATTCCACATATCAAACATTTTTTCCTATTCACAGTGCTGACATAAAGAAATTCTTTTAGTGCCTATCCTAAATTTTCCAGTCTCTTGTTGTTCCTTTATATTACTGGGATAAACGCCCTTCTGTGGAAGAATTACTCCTTTCTAGTGATTTTCTTTTAAAGCTATAAGTTCAAGAGAAAAACTTTAGACAACCAATATTTAACATCAAAACAGGGACATTCATATTACCTGGTAAGTGTGGTGCATGGAACAATTATATTATTAATATTTATATATTACTATTATATTTTTATTTATTATTATTATCACAGCATGGTGGCTCAGTGAGTAGCACTTGTGTCTCCCAGTGCTGATGTCATGAGTGTGATTTCCAGACTTTATTGGATATAGCAGTCAGTGAAGCATATACACTTGTACATCGGTCTGGCGGTATGATTACCTGATTTTATGTGGGATATTTTAATGTATTGCAGCGGTCTCCCCATACATACACCCTTTTTCCTCCCCCTAATAAACTCCGCTCCGGCATTTTATAAATATCCTCAGCTTCATTTTAATGCGATAGTGCCAGTTTTCACTTCAAAATCGGCCCTATCACATTAAAATTATCTTCATTTTCCCGGAACTGATAGATGTGTGTGTGTGTTGTGTGTGTGTGCTTTACAACGCCTTTATCTTTTCCTTGAACAGACTTGCTTAGTAGACGTTGGTTTCGGTAGCCTGCGCCTTCCACTTTAAGGGTAGAGTGCTTATGTAAATACGCCTTCATTGAAAAATAATCCATAACGTAATGTTGCACAAAACCTGTCTGTTCTGTGGAACAAAAGATCCAGATTGTGTTTCATGCAAGTTCTTAAGAAAAAGAAGAAAAACCCTGCTGTAGAAAAAAGGTTTTGTTTATCTTCAAAAAAGAGATTTCCCTTGAACTTCAGATCATCGAAGAATGAAATGCAGCAATAAATAAACGGCCACTAAAAACGAATCACTTCATGGAAAAAATACCACATGATCGCTGTAGCAAAGAGCCTTGACTGCGCCTCTGTGATTTGTATTTCTCAAACCGAAGAAGAAAATCTAAACATTTGGTTATTTAAAGAGCGTTTGTAGAAGTTTCTAGGGAGAAAAACAGCAAAACAGGTCTTTTTATTTTATTCAGCGTCTTAAATCTTGACATAAATCATAATATAATACAGCAGTGTGTATACATGTATAAATATTACAATGTACTCCTTGAGTCTAACTATAACTAAACAAATGGTTGACTCAGTCCTCAATGGAAGAGCCACTGCATTGACAGTGATAGTGAGGTTCCCAGTGGTAACACTTGTGGCTAGATTTACTAAAATGCTCAAAAGGAAAAGTGGAGATATTGCCCACTGCAACCAATCAGATTCTTGCTAACATTCTCTAGTATGTAATAGGAAAATGAGAGCTACAGTCTGATTGGTTCTATGGGCAACATCTCAATTTTTCTTAAGAGTTTAGTAAATCTAGGCCTAGATCTCGATTAATAAAGGGAGGTGGGGGCAGACCATGTCCTGCATTTGAATGGTCCGTCCCATCTGACAGGGGCGTGGGTCCCCGGTAAAAACGACCCTATTTCGACAGGGCTGTTTTCGTCAAGCCAATTTTGAACTGACTGGGATATTGATTGCTTTTGCCTCGATGACACATAGCAATCGATCCCTGGAGCAACAAACACGGTGCTCCAAAAGGTGAGTGTTAAAACTAACCCCAACCTTTCCCCTAATTTTGACCCTAACCCTCCCCTTCTATTACCCTAACCCTAACCCTCCCTTTCCCACAGCCTGACCAATCAGCACAATCAGTCAGAGAATACAACACTGATTGGTGTGTGGGTCTGATACCATTTGTATTGTACCAGTTGCAGTCCCGGGTTAGAACTTCTCATTCCCGAAATAGGGACATCCAAAAGTTCCTTTTCGAATGTCCCTATTTGGAATACTTACCAGTTTCCAAAAATTTTTAAGGAATGGGTGAATATGCCGATTGGCATACTCACCCATTCTGAAAAAAAAATTCTAAAATAGATGGATATATGAAATAGGGACAGCCGAAAAGGAACTTTTGGCTGTCCCTATTTCTCAGTACCATCCTTCTATGCAGGGACTCCCACCGTCTGAGATAGTCAGAAAATGTCTGTTCTCCAGAAGTCAGTGCTGGTTCTCATAAACCACAGCCAGCACCAATTTATAGCACATATAAGATCTAATAAAGAATGTCAGCCTGCAGGCCTGGGGAATTAGTTCCTCAGCATCTAAACCCTCACAGAAACATAAAATTTGACAGCAGTTAAGAACCAATTGGCCCATCTAGTCTGTCCATTTTTAAGCCTGTGTTAACCTCAAATTCCTTAGCTCTTTGTAATGATACCCATAACTATACCACTAGCATGTTTCCATTGCTCTACTGTATTCACATGAACTACCTCTCCTGGGAAACTGTTCCACTTATCTACTACCCTTCCTGTAAAATATTTTTTCCTCATATTTCCTCTAATACTACTTCCCTTCAGTTTCAGTGCATGGCCTAATACTTCTTTTCTTTTGAAGAATGTTTCCCTCCTGTACCTTGCTAATACCCTTGATAAAGTTTCTTTTATGTCCCCCCTTTCCCTTCTCTTCTCCAAACTAGAGACCAAAGAAAACAGATGCACCGACTACATTGTATGCAAGGCATGGTAACCAACAAAAATGAAGGGTGCTACATGAAAGTGTTCATTTTATAATAATATTAAGTGTTATATTATAATTGCAACTTTGTATCTACTTTCTGCATGGTGTTTTACTTATACTGTGACTTCTATTACACTTTATGAATTTGGTCCTCGGGCCATTATTTATTGTGGTAACGTGGCATATTTTCGCATATTACAATTTTAATGGAATATAATAAAAATTGACATATTTTAATCTTATACCAATCATCTCCTGGTCTGACATATTGTGACTTTATATTATTGACATAGGTTTAGAGACACAAATAGAGAGTGTCTTGTAAGTTTTCTGTTATCTTCTGTTCTGTGTGTTCTCTTCTTCACACTATCATATTTGGGCCTGATCCAGACTTAAGGTCGTTGGGCCTGATCCTGAGTAACGCCCGCCGTCGCTCAGACGGCCAGGAGTAACGTGAGCGTTGGGATGCTGGAGGACGTCCCCTCCAGCGTCCCAACGGCACTACTATGGACGCCCGATCTACGTTTCCATAGTAACGCCGGGCAACATCTTCCCGGCGCATGTGCATTAGAGCTACGGCCACCGTACTAGCGACGGCGGCCGTAGCTCAGGATCAGGCCCATTGGGACTTTATATTATTGACATAGGTTTAGTACACAAATAGAGAGCGTCTTGTAAGGTTTCTGTTATCTTCTGTTCTGTGTGTTCTCTTCTCCACACTATCATATTTGTGCCTGATCCAGACTTAAGGTCGTTTTACGTACCCAACCGTACCCGAGTTACACACTCACCGAGTTAGACACTCACATGCACGCAACTTACGTGTTCAGAACCCTACCTTAACTTTTCCTTGCGTATCTCTGGTCGAACATAATGCCTTATCGTACTTAAGTGCCTAACATAGCCCATGTTATGCATCGTAACAATCAGAGTTACGATGCATAACATCTGCCACGTGCATTACATACAATAGCCTCTGCAATGGAGACTAGTGTACCTAATTCCTGGTCTTATATTCTGTATACGCAACGGGAGTGAACAGCCTCTGCACTCTTCTCGCACGTATAGGCATTCTGTGCACAGAACACTACCTTTAATGCTTCAATGCACAAGTTTCACATACAGAATGCAGAATTGTACGTGAGGGCTTGTGTTATAAGGTTTCTACTGACATCAGAGAAACAAGGAAATGAAAGTGAGGGGAGTGTTGGGGGAGTGCAAAGTTTTTACGCTGAGCGATAATACGCTTGGCGCTCATTCGTAGGTCTGGATCAGGCCCTTAGGGTATGTTAACTCCCTATCCAGACATCCGAGCCATCTCCATTTTATGTGAAGACGGCTTGGAAACTTTAACACAGGGTCCATGATCGTATGCTCGTAAGCTCGTGCCACGAGACATGGCTAGGTATTGGCATACGTAACCAATCATTTTTCACAAAACACCGCCGGTTGCACTGGCCACACTGACCAGACACTGGAGAAGTGAGTAATACTTTTAGGGTTGGGCTGTGGGGAAGGGAGGGTAAGGGTTTGGATATTAAAAGTGGGTGGGTGGGGGGTAGGGTTAAAGTCGTGTAAGGGGTGAGTTAGGGTTAGGGTCATGCAATGAGAGTCTCAGGGTCAGGCTGCGGGGAGGGGAGTCTTAGGGTTAGGCTGTTGGGAAGGGAGGGATAGGATCAGGCTGCGGGGAAGGGTGGGTTAGAGTAATGGAAGGGGAGGGTTAGGGTAAGGGTTGGGGTTAAATTTAGACTTACCAGTCGCAACACCATCTTCGATGTTCTGGGGATCAAAAAAAGCGATTTCCCAGCCACACACAGAAGGCTGGATAGAGCGTGGATCCCTAAATCGTCTGGAACTGGTTCATAAGACTCTCCTAGAGCATTAAGAAAAAGTACATAAGTAAAGTTAGTGCTAAACAATGAAAGTTATATATACATAGTATTATAAATCACTGGAACTACTAGTTAGTCACATGTTGTAGTATATTTTTTCATGTTTTAAACATGTTTGTAAACAATTAAGGGGCAGATCCAGAGCTACGTTCCCATTACGTTACAAAGCGTAGCGTATTTACGCCGTCATAATTACTATGCACTCCCCTAGGCACTCCTCTCGCTCGTACGTACTTTTGCCGTTTTACACTTGCCAAACCCTACCTACTTTTCAAAGCGTAATTCCTGTCGGTCTTAATGGCTGCACGTACTTATGCGCCTAAGCAATTACGGGTGTCATATGGCTGGCACATCCCTTCGTCCGTAGTTACGCTCTTGATACTAGGCTGGTATGTACGTTCAGAGTTACGTGCCGTAACATCTGCCATGTGCATGCGCAGTACATACAAGATAGTGTTTTTACGTATCCGGTAAACGTAAATACGCGCGTGGACATAGCTCTGGATCTGGCCCTAAGTTGGGTATTTTTTTGTTGTACTTTTAAGGCTTTGTACAACATCACTTAACCCTGATGTATAATTTAGAATATACATGAAATTTTATTTTATGTCTGTTTACCAAATGGTTCACCGAGATTCTTTTCATTAGACCAGAGAAAGGTTCATAACAATTGTTTATAACAAATGCCGAATCTGTAAAAGTCTTTCTCTGATGTTAAATCTCACAATGTAACATTGTGGATAAGACATCATTCAGTTTGCTTGTAATGTTCAGAACACATCCTCAGCTGCTTTCCAAAAGATAAAATGAAATGCCATTTGGGAAACCTATGCCTTTCAGAACAGCGCTGAATAATATGGATAATAATATGGGTAGAGACTGTGGTTGTATGAAGCCTTGAACAGAAAATCAGATCTATTATTCTCATGTTTGAATAGAACACAAATCAATAAAATAAGTAGTTTACAAGAGAAAAGATAACATTATGCGCTGTCATTGTTATGATGACAACTCTGGAGGATTCTGGGTAGAGGTGCAAATAGTTTTGTACCTTCCACCACTTCATTTCATACGTGACAAGCAGAGAATGATAAATTAATAAATACATTTACTGCAGATTTTACACTTGAATCCTCTATATATTTATACTTTAAGTCCATGATCTGTGTCAAACAGGATTGTATGTGACAACCCAGCATAGGCTACTTGCTTGATTACCTAGAATACGGTGCATTGTACATGTTGGTATAGGTGCAGAAATGATGGCAGTGGAAGAGACCAGGCAGCTTTAGAACATACACCTCACCTGTGAAGGGTGGCCCCTATGCAGATAAATTGCTGTTCCTAGCATGCAACTCCCAGTAATCACCCTGTGCATGCACCAGATGGAAGGGCTGTGAGTAGCTTCCTGTGCTTAGGTGTTTCACCAATTGCAATTTCCAAATAAAGAATTGAAGAGGCCCAAAACATAATAATCGTCTCTCCAAGTACATGATCTAGACCTGATGGTGTAACCCATTTCTGCATTCCTTTGCACTGTGCATTCCGATTATTATTATTATTATTATTATTATTATTATTGTTTATTTATAAAGTGCCACAAGGTGTCCGCAGTGCCGTAAAAAATAAAAAAACAAAATACAGTACAGACATACAGGGCAGGGATGGACAGCATAGTACATAATAATATACAATACAGATATACAGGGCAGGGATGGACAGCATAGTACATAATAATATACAATACAGATATACAGGGCAGGGATGGACGGCATAGTACATAATAATATACAATACAGATATACAGGGCAGGGATGGACAGCATAGTACATAATAATATACAATACAGATATACAGGGCAGGGATGGACGGCATAGTACATAATAATATACAATACAGATATACAGGGCAGGGATGGACAGCATAGTACATAATAATATACAATACAGATATACAGGGCAGGGATGGACAGCATAGTACATAATAATATACAATACAGATATACAGGGCAGGGATGGACAGCATAGTACATAATAATATACAATACAGATATACAGGGCAGGGATGGACAGCATAGTACATAATAATATACAATACAGATATACAGGGCAGGGATGGACAGCATAGTACATAATAATATACAATACAGATATACAGGGCAGGGATGGACAGCATAGTACATAATAATATACAATACAGATATACAGGGCAGGGATGGACAGCATAGTACATAATAATATACAATACAGATATACAGGGCAGGGATGGACAGCATAGTACATAATAATATACAATACAGATATACAGGGCAGGGATGGACAGCATAGTACATAATAATATACAATACAGATATACAGGGCAGGGATGGACAGCATAGTACATAATAATATACAATACAGATATACAGGGCAGGGATGGACAGCATAGTACATAATAATATACAATACAGATATACAGGGCAGGGATGGACAGCATAGTACATAATAATATACAATACAGATATACAGGGCAGGGATGGACAGCATAGTACATAATAATATACAATACAGATATACAGGGCAGGGATGGACAGCATAGTACATAATAATATACAATACAGATATACAGGGCAGGGATGGACAGCATAGTACATAATAATATACAATACAGATATACAGGGCAGGGATGGACAGCATAGTACATAATAATATACAATACAGATATACAGGGCAGGGATGGACAGCATAGTACATAATAATATACAATACAGATATACAGGGCAGGGATGGACAGCATAGTACATAATAATATACAATACAGATATACAGGGCAGGGATGGACAGCATAGTACATAATAATATACAATACAGATATACAGGGCAGGGATGGACAGCATAGTACATAATAATATACAATACAGATATACAGGGCAGGGATGGACAGCATAGTACATAATAATATACAATACAGATATACAGGGCAGGGATGGACAGCATAGTACATAATAATATACAATACAGATATACAGGGCAGGGATGGACAGCATAGTACATAATAATATACAATACAGATATACAGGGCAGGGATGGACAGCATAGTACATAATAATATACAATACAGATATACAGGGCAGGGATGGACAGCATAGTACATAATAATATACAATACAGATATACAGGGCAGGGATGGACAGCATAGTACATAATAATATACAATACAGATATACAGGGCAGGGATGGACAGCATAGTACATAATAATATACAATACAGATATACAGGGCAGGGATGGACAGCATAGTACATAATAATATACAATACAGATATACAGGGCAGGGATGGACAGCATAGTACATAATAATATACAATACAGATATACAGGGCAGGGATGGACAGCATAGTACATAATAATATACAATACAGATATACAGGGCAGGGATGGACAGCATAGTACATAATAATATACAATACAGATATACAGGGCAGGGATGGACAGCATAGTACATAATAATATACAATACAGATATACAGGGCAGGGATGGACAGCATAGTACATAATAATATACAATACAGATATACAGGGCAGGGATGGACAGCATAGTACATAATAATATACAATACAGATATACAGGGCAGGGATGGACAGCATAGTACATAATAATATACAATACAGATATACAGGGCAGGGATGGACAGCATAGTACATAATAATATACAATACAGATATACAGGGCAGGGATGGACAGCATAGTACATAATAATATACAATACAGATATACAGGGCAGGGATGGACAGCATAGTACATAATAATATACAATACAGATATACAGGGCAGGGATGGACAGCATAGTACATAATAATATACAATACAGATATACAGGGCAGGGATGGACAGCATAGTACATAATAATATACAATACAGATATACAGGGCAGGGATGGACAGCATAGTACATAATAATATACAATACAGATATACAGGGCAGGGATGGACAGCATAGTACATAATAATATACAATACAGATATACAGGGCAGGGATGGACAGCATAGTACATAATAATATACAATACAGATATACAGGGCAGGGATGGACAGCATAGTACATAATAATATACAATACAGATATACAGGGCAGGGATGGACAGCATAGTACATAATAATATACAATACAGATATACAGGGCAGGGATGGACAGCATAGTACATAATAATATACAATACAGATATACAGGGCAGGGATGGACAGCATAGTACATAATAATATACAATACAGATATACAGGGCAGGGATGGACAGCATAGTACATAATAATATACAATACAGATATACAGGGCAGGGATGGACAGCATAGTACATAATAATATACAATACAGATATACAGGGCAGGGATGGACAGCATAGTACATAATAATATACAATACAGATATACAGGGCAGGGATGGACAGCATAGTACATAATAATATACAATACAGATATACAGGGCAGGGATGGACAGCATAGTACATAATAATATACAATACAGATATACAGGGCAGGGATGGACAGCATAGTACATAATAATATACAATACAGATATACAGGGCAGGGATGGACAGCATAGTACATAATAATATACAATACAGATATACAGGGCAGGGATGGACAGCATAGTACATAATAATATACAATACAGATATACAGGGCAGGGATGGACAGCATAGTACATAATAATATACAATACAGATATACAGGGCAGGGATGGACAGCATAGTACATAATAATATACAATACAGATATACAGGGCAGGGATGGACAGCATAGTACATAATAATATACAATACAGATATACAGGGCAGGGATGGACAGCATAGTACATAATAATATACAATACAGATATACAGGGCAGGGATGGACAGCATAGTACATAATAATATACAATACAGATATACAGGGCAGGGATGGACAGCATAGTACATAATAATATACAATACAGATATACAGGGCAGGGATGGACAGCATAGTACATAATAATATACAATACAGATATACAGGGCAGGGATGGACAGCATAGTACATAATAATATACAATACAGATATACAGGGCAGGGATGGACAGCATAGTACATAATAATATACAATACAGATATACAGGGCAGGGATGGACAGCATAGTACATAATAATATACAATACAGATATACAGGGCAGGGATGGACAGCATAGTACATAATAATATACAATACAGATATACAGGGCAGGGATGGACAGCATAGTACATAATAATATACAATACAGATATACAGGGCAGGGATGGACAGCATAGTACATAATAATATACAATACAGATATACAGGGCAGGGATGGACAGCATAGTACATAATAATATACAATACAGATATACAGGGCAGGGATGGACAGCATAGTACATAATAATATACAATACAGATATACAGGGCAGGGATGGTTTTTTTAATCTTTATTTATATTTTTAATGTTTTTTACTGATTTTTATTTTAAGTTCAATTTTATTTTTTTTATTTTTTTTACCCCCGCAGTATTTCTATGTATTCCGGCGGTCTCCCCATACATACCCCCCTTTTCCTCCCCCTAATAACAGCTATTAGAGGGAGGAAAAGAGGGGTATATGGGGACATCGCCGGAATACTTACCCCTAACGCCAGTCTGAGCTGGCGATAGTCTAACGCCGGGAGCGGAGTGTAAAACTCTGCTCCGACGTTTTGTAAATATGCTTAACTTCATTTTAATGCAATAGGGCCAGTTTTGAAGTGAAAACTGGCCCTATCGCACTAAAATGATCTTTGTAAATAGACCCCATTGTCACACATACTATTTACTGGGAAGTTACTCTGTCCCTTAAACTATGATTAACCCATGAGTATGATTATAACCTAATTCTATAATTCCCTATTTAGGGATTTAGGTATATGATGTTTTATATATAGGAGCTTACCAATTGAGATCTTTCTATGAGATATTATTGATCATTTACACAATGCAACATTAATCATTTCTGCCCCATTGTGCTAGCATACAGAGTTAAGCAACATTGAACTTATACATAATAGGCTATCCTTATATTACAATTGGAGCCCTGCTACGTACTTATTTGCACCTACCATAGATATCCCCCTTTGTTTTAATCACTAATTGTCTTGTGTATCACTTAATTTCCTTGTTTTTAATATTTCGCTGGCATCTGCTGCCTATGGACCTGATTCACACTTAAGAATCTTCTTAAAATAAGAACTTAAAATGACACCTGGGCTAAACCATGTTGATTGCAGGGGAGTCATATTTCATCTGTTGCAAACAGAACTAGTGTTGAGAGGTGACGTTTCCTGGCCCAAGTCTAAATAACAGTATAATAGTAAAGCTGGTCAGTATCTGTGTGCAGTAAGCAATGCAAAGATATATCCCTGCATGCAAAGAATACAGTTAAATTAATTCCCCCTGCAATCAACATGGTTTTGCCCAGGAGTGACTTTAAGTCATGGTTGCCTACTTTTGCAAATGAATATCGGGGAGATTGTAAGAGCACTATCAAGGTGCTGCACCAAAGGGGTGTGTCCTATAGCACCAAAGAGGTGTGTCCTGTGAATAGCTCCACCCATAGGTGTATCTAGCACTGCCAGGAAAACTGTTTTACAATAAAAATGTCAGTATTTATTGATTAATAAATTGTCAGTGAATACTTTCATTACTATCTTTATAGAAAAGCTAAAACTGACGCTGCTGCTGATTAACAAGATTCTTTCATTACATCTTGGCCTCCATGAAATTGGTCATCTCCATAGATCTCAATGGATGAAATTAGAATCAGGGAGATTACCAAACACTTCAGGGAGTCAGGGAGATCACCGAATCTTCAGGGAGAGTTGGCAACAATGCTTTAAGTTCTTATTTTAAGAAGATTCTTAAGTGTGAATCAGATCCAATGTGTTTAAACCTATCCCTATATGAGTGGCATAAATTATATATCTGGCAGATTAAACAGTGTAACAAGGCTTTAACTATATTTTAATTGTATTGAAATAAAGATATATATTTTATTTATACTTTTCACTGTTTACTTAAGGGTACGAGTGCACCTATTTTCCTGCCTTTCTCTTTTTTCTATATACACTTGGATTGGGATCAGCACAACCTCCAACTGTAGCTATTTAAAAGCTACTGTACCGGACAAAACAGTACCGAATCCTGGCCTTTTAATTCCCTCTCCCCTATACTCACCTTCCAGTCTTGCAGCATCTGATCACTATAGCAGTGATGTGGGGACAGACTCCTGCAGCTCTGCTATAGTGATAAGACCCTCTCCTGTGAATTCCTAGCTCATATGATAAGATGAAAATGAGACTTATCATACATGCAAATGAGAGCAGATTAAAGCCCCACCTTTTCACTGGACAAACCACACCCCTTTCACAGACACCCTCCCCAGGTATACCAATTTTCCATAAAAAAAAATGTTGGAGGGTATGGATCAGGATCTGCAGTTGCAAAGGATTAATGGAGTACAGAACATGAAAATGCTGGGAGCATCACAATATTTGCATTACAATGTGCTAGCCTCAGAGAGCACACTACTACACCATGAGTTCAGCAAAGCAATTTTATATGTGTTGGCAATTTATAAATAAATATGGAAATGATTCATGTTGAAGACGGGAAATTGCAGCTATTTCGGCTCATAGTAAAAATGCCAAAGGTGTTCTCAGTACCAGGCAGTAAATGTTTCCTTTCATATCATGAATAAAACGGCTAACTTGCTTTTGCAATATGGCCAAAAGACTTTTTTCTCCAAGGCGAAAGTGTTGCATTTGTGATTGTATAAAACCATTACTGGCTCCTCCCATCTTCATGCCTCATCAAAGGGTATAATGTGATGAACCAAACAGCCCAGCTTAGGCTGTCACAACTAATTATAGGGCCCAAGGCAAAGAACTACAACCCTGAGTAATATGTCCTTGCGGCAGGGCCCCTCTGGAGTTGTGTTCATTGCAACAACCCTAAGGCCTTTTTGACCCCCCAAGGAGTTGCTAGGTCCATCACTTTCCTTGTGGGGATACTTCTGAAGGGACTTGTCTGTGTGATCCTCCACGGCTGCAATCTGCTTGTGACAACCTTGTGCTTCTTTACTTATTAACTCCTTCAAGACAGATGGGGCCTCTTTGGTCTTACATACCAATCAAAGAAGGGATATAACCTCTGGTGCATTCGATCCATGTGCTTTGTCGGTGATGAGCATATGACCATAAGAACTTCTGAGAAAAAGAGTTCAGGAACTTTACTATGTGGATAAAAACAAGAATTCAGTAAATAACTTAATTTGATCAGAAACAATGATTTGTGAACTCTACGAGACGGGTCTTTATTCTAATATATACAGGAATTTGCAGTCACAAACAGAATGTTCCTGGCAAACCTCACCATCTAATTTCATTGCTCGAGGCAAGGAGAGATAAAGTGCTCTGAATAAAGTTACAAGAATAAAAGACAGAAATTCAGCCATTCCAGTCCTAACTCCTGAATATTACAGCAATATTGCCACAGGCAGCAAAGGCAATAGCCACCCCAGTCCTGCAGATCTTATACATGAGTAAACCTGGAAAACAGACATCTAGACTCCCACTGTACATTATAGTTGGCACAACCCTAGAGGCCAGATTTGGCGCCTACGATGATCACATTAGCGCACTCTCAATTATGTTAAAAAGTTGGCTCCTAAAGAGTTCGTTCTAGATTTCTTTTGGCACAAAGCAATTTGCTATAACAGACTAATCAACAAGAAAAATTACAAAGGGTGTGATCCAGACTGTAATGTAACTCATATTGTGTTTGTGAAAACGTAACACAAATAATCAGATGTTTAAGAGCGGTAAAGATGAAAATCCAAGTCCAGCTCTGAATTGTAGGCACGTGTGGCAGGTTGTACACAGACACATACGCTCAGATGCATTGCAGATACGTTCTCTTCACCAGTAATCCAAACACAAATACAGGGTTGTTCACTGTTATGTATAATGGTAATAGGGGTTATGCTTTGTACGAGTGCTTAATTCTGACAATTCCAATATACTAAAACTCAAGCCATATATGAAATTAGTATCAAATAAAATGATTAAATGAAAACTAAACACAACCCACAGGACTATGTATATACAATATTTCCTTACCTTTAGTAAAGCATTTGCAATGTTAAATGGTACCACAATGGTTTTATAAAGACTATGGAGTGACAGCCCATCAGCAGATCATTAAAAATGAATGTACACAAAGGAAGAAGGAAGAATTGGACAAACCACTGGTGAATACTTGTAAATCAATTGGGTGATTGAAGGTTGGGTCCCCTGATTTTTAAACAGGTTTAAAAATCTTTTGACCCTACCAGGTGACAGGAATTGATTGTAACAAGTGGTCATGTATGCATACACACTTATACAATCTCTGACCAACTGGTCTGACGTGAATTGGATAAGTGTATAGCCAGCTTTACAGTATTTTATTCTGCTTCTCATCTTCTCTACCAGCATGGAGATAATGGAGTATGCTGATCTTCAAGCAATTTTTCCCATCCCTCTCTCAGTTTGTAGTTTAATCAATATTTATACCACTGTGCCATTGTACCAAACATCTACATTTATTCAGACTTAATAAATATTTTATAATTACTAATTGGGTCCAGACGTTTTCTATGGCTGCAATCATCATTACTTTCGACTTAGGATCGACCAAGGATCACTGATCGATCCTAAAGTTTATATGTGCAAAGGGGAGACCACGTCCCTCGCATGTACAGACTACCATGCCCAGGATCCTACCTTAAATATGGTGCATGTCACCGCCACGAATGCTGCCTTTTAGAAGTAGAGACAGCCAAAAACTGACTGTCTCTATTTCGAAAAGGCAGCCTTTAAAAAAAAAAAAAAAATTGGTATGTATGCCGATAAGCATATTTAGCAATTCATTTTTCACAAGCCACCAGACCCATCGCATTGGAAGCCGCTAGAGAGGTAAGTAACACTCTCCAGGGACTTTTAGGGTTAAGCTCTGGGGAAATGAGAGTTAGGGTCAGGGTAATAGAAGCGGAAGGTTAGGGTAAGCTTGCGAGGAAGGGAGTCTTAGGGTTAGGCTACTGGGAGGAGATCTTAGGGTCTGCCTGCGAGGATGGAAGTCTTAGTGTTAGGTTACTGGGAGGAGATCTTAGGGTCTGCCTGCGGGGATGGAAGTCTTAGTATTAGGCTACTGGGAGGAGATCTTAGGGTCTGCCTGCGGGGATGGAAGTCTTAGTGTTAGGCTACGAGAAGGAGAGTCTTAGGGTTAGAGAAAGAAAAAGTTTCAGCGCAGATCAAACTAACCACTAATAACCAATCTACTCCCAAAAAGTAAATAAATAAAAAATAATAGAAAATATCAAAATACTACTACCATGTCTCAAATCTTAGAACCATGTAGCTGAAAAATATATATGTAAAAACAAAAAAAAATCTGATATGGTCGTCATTTATATAAAATATATATTTATTAAAACACAATCTAAAAATGTATACAAATTATGGGCCCATATACATATATGCAGATCAATGTGCAAATACCACAAATATTTAAAGTACACTTCTACAGTAGTGTCTAATTCATATATGTAAATCAAATAAAGTCTAAGGGGCAGATTTACTAAGATGCGGGTTTGGAAAAGTGGAAATATTGCCCATAGCAACCAATCAGATTCTAGCTATGTCATATTGATAGTAGTATAATGTCCCAGATAATTTCACATGGTATCAATTAAACTAAAATTCAAATACCTGTTGAAATACAGTGTGGTTATATTCACTCAGCATTAACTGTTCAACACCATATGAATCTGTGGCACCACATCATTATTTAAAAAGATTAGATCTTTCGTGGAAATCATTGTAATTATATTTGACCAACTATTTATTTTCCTATCAACTATTGCACTTTAGTAGTATAATAAGCTATACTGTAAAATACTTAGACATTAGCTAACTAGAATATTTAGACTTTATTTGATTTACATACATGAATTAGACACTACTGTAGAGGTGTACTTAAATATTTGTGGTATAAATTATTTAGATGACCATATCAGATGTTTTTTTAATTTTTCACATTTTCAATTTTTTTGTGAATTTTAACATATATATTTTTTTTAGCAGTTACATGGTTCTAGGATTTGAGATATGGCAGTAGTACTTTGATATTTTCTATTCATTTTTATTTATTTATTTATTTTGGGACTAGATTGGTTATTGGTTGTCAGTTTGATCTGTGCTGGAACTATTTCTTTCTCATTTACAACAATATTTTATATAGGGGGAGCTACACAATTCCTTCCTGGCTGCGATCACCTCCACCATATTACCTTGTAGCTGAGATATAATTATATTTAATCTACTTGATTTAATTAGTGTGGCTATTAGCTCAATCCAAAGTGCCTGCTTCTATTTACCTTGTTTTGCTAGAGTCTTAGGGTTAGGCTATGGGGAGAGGAGTTTTAGAGTTAGGCTGCGGAGAAAGGAGTGTTAGGGTCAGGCTGTGGGGAGAAGAGTCTGATTGTTAGGCTGCGGGGAAGGGTTAGTGGTAAACTTTTGGCTTACCATTCGGAACTCCATCTTCGGTTGTCCGGAGATTGATTGCTTTGCTTCTGCAAGGCAAAAGCATTTGAAATTCCCAGCCAGTTTGGAACTGGTTGGGAGAGAACAGCCCTTTCGAAAAAGTGCTGTTGGCAGTGGTAGCCCACACCCCTTACATGTTATGCACCAGCCCCATGGAAAATGGGGTTGGTGCATAATAAAGGATTGTATGTAAGGGCTCAACCAAGCCTCCCCTCGCCCATGGCGGGTCACGCCACGCCCACATTGGAAAGGCATTCTGCACGGAGGATCATGAGGATTCAGATCGGTTTAAAATATTATTACCTCACGCATGCGCAGTGCCGAAATGCAAACGTTTTCTTCACGCAGAGTGCGGAAAATGCCCAAATTTCATCATTTAGAAATAAATATTATAATAACGAGGAACAAAAAAAGTATATAAATATAGTGTAAATAATGTATAGGTTAATGAAATCAAAAAATACCCGACTGTTCAACAAAGAATTTTGTTAAACGCCAAACAAAAATATATTTATTACAATTTGTCAGATTTAAAACTGAAACGTGAGATCTACGTCCCAAAATTAATTTTCTATAACATATTATTTAATAGAGAAAAATACAGCCAACTTATTTTTATTGATGGCTATGCCTCAACTTTAAGAATAAATCAATAAATATTTAAGCTTTTATTTTAATTCAAAAATAATAAAAGAAATACCTTTACAGCAAACAGTTGAATAAGGCTTTCACTTATTGCCAAGGTTGCAGTATTATTTAAATAATGAAAAACTTGTCACATCAGCAGTCAGACGTGTTTTTCACTGATGGAACGTATTAGGATTAAGTTAAATAAAATAGTCTGTGTTTTACAAGTAATTTATAGGTATTTTTTATCTTTAACATTAATCCCATATTATTGATGTAGCCGGTTAAATATTTTGACCACTTTATGCAAACAGATTTTAGCCTTTGTTAATTCAATTCTTACATGAGGTTTTTACATAAAAGATATTTGGGATCTGAAACCAAAAACTATCTTTTGGATTTTCTGAAATATTTTCTTAATGTGTTAAGATAAGATAAATATTACCATGACTTTAGTTTAACATATTGCTTTTCAGACATACTTTTGTAATCCTAAATAGGGAGAAATGCTCCCATAGGTCAGGAGAAACGGTCACAGCTGTTTCTAATGCTTATGATGTCATAACCAGATATAACTCCAGAAGGACTGAGGGTCTTTTGTGAGGGGTGTCGCTGATTTACACAGCATTGAAGTTAACATTCCGTGGGCTAGATTTACTAAGCTGCACAAAAGGAAAAGTGGAGATGTTGCCTAGAGTAACCAGTCAGATTCTAGATTACATTCTTGAGTATGCAATAGGAAAATGAGAGCTAGAATCTGATCTCCACGTTTCCTTTTCCACAACTTAGTAAATCTAGTCCTAAAGCTGGCCACACACTAGAGCGATTATTGGCCCGATCTTGCAATAATTGTGTTATCGGACGAAATATCGACCTAGTGTAAGGTCTTACAACTTCCTCCTGTCAAAGCATACACGTAAACACTGGTCTTCAATACTTCAATACTACACAAAGGATGTGCATTTCTAATTAAGGGTCGTATTCACATATCCTTTTTCACGTGGAGTTGCATGGATATTTTTAGGTACGTTTTAACTACGCATGCGTAGTAACTTTATTTCTCGTAACTTACTTAGAATATGCACATGTAAGTGGAGGGGCGGGGTTGAAATACGTTCCTGAAAAGTTACGTGAAAGAGGGTGGGGGGAGCATTTAAATGAGGCTTTGATGATGCGGTTACATAGAATCACATACGGCATACATATACGCACGTAACAATATACGTAAAAGTTAGAGGTGCTCTTTATCGGCAGTTGTATGGGAAAATGCAATTTTTACAGATGATAACAGTGGTGTAAAACTCAGGCTTTCCACCTGTTTTCGGATGATTATCATTTAAAATTGGTGTATGGCGCCGATATCATTTGGCACTCTAGCGGAAAAATCATGAGGATTTTCAAAGATTTCATGCGATAGCTTTAGTGTTGCTAATATTTACCTATAAACAATTGCTATTAAAATCTAACAAATGCAGGAAATGCATGCAAGAAATTCCCCCTATTCATTGTCAACCAAATGTTTATGGTGAAAATATTCAATATAATAAAAGATGCAAAAAAAATAAAAAATATAAAATATATATATATATATCTATATATCTATATATAGATATAAACAATGAAACATTTTGAACCGGATCTAGAACAGAAGTGCAACCAAAATCCAGTCTACACATAGAAGAGATCCTGTCCTATTTCACTAATCAGAGGAGATTAAATAATAAGTTAGTACTTGTTAAAAAAAAAAGACCTTCCAATGTTATTGATCCAATTCGCTTTGCCTGACATTCACCCTTTAATAAATAGATCCCTAATACTATGTCAATAGATTGATATCTACACAGTTTCAGCATGCCTCAGCTTACAAAGCCTTACAGACCTGAATATTGGAAATAGATTGACAATAGCTGGCAACATTCTGTCTCTGCATAAATTCCTAATTCAATGTAGGCTTTAGACTAAATGGGCCTGATCCAGACCTATGCTCCTGTGCGTAGAGTATTTATGCCGAACGTACCACCGATGCACGGCAATAGGCACTCCCCTTGCTCGTACCTAGTTTAGCTTCCATACACTCGGCAAACCCTACCCTATCTTTTGTGTTCGTACCCGCGGCCGTCCATACGTTCATTGCGTATTAACAATGCTTAGCACGCCCATACAATTTAAATGACTCACCCCGCTCTTGGTGCGTGGTTACGGCTTTCGTATGGCAGGCACGCCCCCATGATCGGTAATACAAAGCGGTTAAGATTAAGAGATCTTCATAGATTAAGATTTTCATAGCGTGACATGAGTGTATCATTTTCCCCATGCATGCGCAGTAAGTACAAATGGCCGTTTTTACGCCGTATACCCGCACATGAGCGTAGGTCTGGATCAGGCCCAATATCTCTAAGCTACTGAGGTTAAGTTTTTACCATATACCAAACTAGATTACTATCGGTGACTCCACCATCTCCTCCTCCACCCAAGCCCGCTGCCTGGGAGTCATCCTTGACTCCTCACTTTCCTTCAACCCCCCCAGATCTGCGCCCTTTCATTATCCTGCCGCTTTCACCTCTGCAACACAGCTCACCTCAGACCCTTCTTAACCACAAATGCCACTAAAGCGCTTATTCACTCTCAACTACTGTAACCTTCTCTTCTTTGGCCTCTCTCTGTTCCGTCTGGCTCCACTACAATCCATACTAAATGCCGCAGTCAAACTCAATCACTTCTCCCAACGCTCTGCCTCCACCTCAAGACTTCTCCCGAGCCGCCCCTCATTGGAACAACCTATTAGGCAATCCAACACCCTCCAATACTTCAAAGACCCACTTCTTCTGGCTACCCTTCCGACGCCTAAGCTTACCTGCCCTCCTCATCTCCAACCTTGTGTCTCCTGTTTGTTTACCCCCCTCCGCTTAGAATGTCAGCTCTTATAAGCAGGGTCTTCGTCCCTTCTGTCATAACCCCTCTACCTTATTCTCATTATTTCAAACCTTTTCTCTCTTTTGTCTCCCCTCATTCATCTGTTTCTACACTCATATCCTGCTTCCTTATTTTCCATATATTGTATGTATTATAGCTTCTATTTTTGTACTGTACATTATTTCTCCATTTTACTTGTATTGTATTGTATTGTATTATTTTTATGAATTTGTACCCTGTCTGTTAATTATTGTATATGTAGTTACTGAACTTTTCTTTTACCCCTGTACGGCACTGCGGATACTGTATGGCGTCTTATAAATAAACTTGAATAATAATGATGAAGAAGTAACAAACAATTCAGGGTCAGATTCAGATAAATCGCTATGGGCAAAAAAAAATCAGCTTCTAAACATGGGGTCAAGCAAAAGCAAAAGGTCAGGGCAGGACTTAATTAATGAGTTGAGGGTTCATAATCAGCACACATGTGATCTCTGAATACCCAGACTGACAGTAGTTTAAATCTATCTTATCAATGAGCAGCAATGAGAGTTACTATCTCCTTCACCCTTCATCCTCAGAATCCTCTGTACTTTAATACAGAAGAGGACAAAACCATAATTTAACTTTCAGTAAGAGGCAATAGTCCTCCTTGTTTGTGTACTGGCAATTGTCTGGTTTGCTAAGAAATTATATATTCAAATGACACTGGCCCAATCAGGGTCTAGTATTCTCAGGACTACCTATTTTACATCCAGGGTTGCCTATTCTTCACATTCCTTTTGTCTACAATTCAGACTTTGTATGAACTGAAATAAGGAGTATACGTGATATGAGGTTCCCATTACCTTATTAGACTCCAGCCATTGGATGTTATGGCATAACAATGTTCTAATAACACAGAATTTGTACATTTTTATTGAAATTGTTTGGTGCTGGATCAGCCTTATCTGTGGAGTTTGCATATTTTCCCCAATGTCTACGTGGGTTTCCTCCGGGAGCTCTGGTTTCTTCCCACACTCTAAAAACATGCTGGCAGGTTAATTGGCTACTGAATAAATTAACCTCTACTGTGTGTGTATATATATGTTAGGGACTTTAGAATGTAGCTCCAATGGGGCCGGGACTGATGTGAATGTGAAATATTCTCTTTAGAGCACTGCGTAATCCGATAGCACTATATAAAAACGTATTAAATAAAAAAAAAACTAATACTACTATTTTCTTTACCCTTGTGACATCAGAAATTGAATTTCAGACATATTTCAATTTCACAAAGGGCTCTCAGGAACGATCTTAAGGCAGAATAAACATTCATTGTGGAGGTAAAAAAAAATGGCAGCGAGGTTTAACTGACCTGTTATGTTTCAAAAGAGCTGCAGCGACCACCCATTTGTTCTAGCAGCTTTCTATAAACCTCTTCTTCTGCTGACCACAGGTATATAGGATAATCCAAAATATGACATCTCATATCTCTGCCTCTGCCATTTTGTAAATTTAAGCAAACCTAATTGCTTGTTTTCTTGCATTTTAGTTAAATATGTTTAGTAAATTGGCCCCTAAATCCTTCCTTGAAGTATATATTGCGGTGCATTGCTTGGACAAGTCCAAGAGAGCCGGATGTAAAGGAACCAGATGGGGACTCAAAAAAACCTTAACATCACAACCACTGGAGCCTGCAAACTAGATTCCATGGGCCTGATCCAGACCTACGCCGATGCGCTGTGCTTACTAAAGCACAGCGTATCTGCGTTCATTT
>WWET01000063.1:37428-50151 GCA_011038615.1 Limnodynastes dumerilii | reverse complement strand
CATTAAGCTCCCTCCCCCGCCCACCTACACTAACCTGAACGTAGGGACGCTGGGGGACGTCCCCTCCAGCGTCCCAACGGCGCTGCTATGGACGCCCGATCGTGGACGCCTGGCAACATCTTCCCGGCACATGCGCAGATCGGCTTTTTAGCCGATCTTACGCTTACGCCTGCCGTCCTAGCGACGGCGGGCATAGGTCTGGATCAGGCCCCATGTCTCAATGACTAATAGAATACATCACTATAAATCTACTGAAATGTACAATGTTTCTTAATATAAGATGAAATATCACTCTTTAGCAGGGTACACACTTATCCACATCCCATCCAATCCGACCATTGATCGTCCAGTTGGTCAAACATTGGTTATGTGTGTATGCTCATATGACCCCTTGTCACATACAATCCTGGCTGCCTGGTCGGGTTGAATGATTTTTAAACCTGTTGAAATATTAGGAGACCCAACCGTCAATCACCCAACCACTTTACAAGTGTGTTTGCTCCTGCAACTGCTTTGTGCAATTCTTCTCACTACTTCTGACTACATGCAATACCGCCTCCAAGGGTGGTCTGTTGGAGATCGGAAAGTGTATATGGTGAGGCCATCATTTGAGCAGATGGTTTCAGCAGTTGTAAAATTGGACAGATGTATATCAAGGATTGGGTGTTGTATCTGCTACCTTAGTCTGCTGTAGGATTGTGTAAACAGTCTGGTCTGGGGTTGGATCTGAAGAGGTTTGGACAAATGTATATCCAGTCTTAGGACAGCAGCAGTGTCATTAAAAGGCGAATTACTGTGAGAATTATTGCATTGGTTTGCATAAAGAAGAAATGGCTTTCAAACTAATTATTTTTTATTCCCTCAAATAAAAGGGCAGTGGACATTATGGCCCGGATTATCACTTGAGAATTTTTCTTGTTCCGAGCGTAGTTTAGGTGTAGTTTTAAGACCGCATTTACGCAATCTATGTAACGTAAAGTTACGTAGATAGCATAGAAGAGTTATTACACATGCAGAGTAGCTCTGCACCTAAAACTACACTCGGAACAAGAAAAATTCTCAAGTGACAATCCGGGCCTATGTAACTAATATTTCTGAGAATGATGACTATCAATTTACTATGAGCTAAAGATTAATGTAACAATACAAATGGGGATGTAGTATATAAGATTTTCAAAGTTGCTCATAGGTCAAGGCAGCAAAACTGGACACCTTTATTAGTGCACAAATCTGATTGGAAAAATACAGCCTTATTATTGGTGTAAACAGGCAGTTTGACCCATATTCGGAGTACAGGACGTATAACATATACGTCTGGCCGTATTTATGCCATCTACGTAAGACGTAGATTACGTTAAAAAATTACTACGCATGCGCAGTAGTAAAAATCGCTAAACACAGGGCGTATATGTTATACATCCGGTACTCTAAACACGGGCCTTTTACTTCAACAGAAGCAAAAAACATTCCTGAGTCTTAATGCACAGTTGGTAGGTGTCACTTTAAAACACAGTTGATTTTAAACATAACCATTTTTACATTTCAAGAACAATTAGATGTCGCTGGCTGGTCATGATGATCTGTGAGGAAGGTCATGTGGGAATTATATAAACTGTGCAATCTTACCAGATGTTTTAGGAATGTCCCATATCTCCGGGGATCCTATAGTTGCTGAGAGGAATTGGTTTGTATTTTTTGTTAGAAAGACAATATACAATCCCGCCTGTTATTCTTAGATCATATCGCAACTTTCTTTTCTCAAACTGCTTTAGATTCCCTTTATTGTTACCCAACAGTCAGATATATTACAGAACTGTATTTATATGTAAATGCTCTGCTTTTTAGTGAATACTGAAGTAAAATCCATGAACCAGCTGATTAATATGATGTTCCATTTAAAGGAGATAGCCACCTTAAAACAATGGGCTGTATTTACTAAGCCCCTTACACTTCATTCTGAAGGGATAATACCCATTTTTACGTAAAAACAGGCATTATCACATTAAAATGAAGAGAATGAGATTTACAAATTGGTTTGGGTCAATGCTGAGTATGGTATTTTTCCGAAAGGGTTGTTTTTGACACCCTTTTTTTGTCCAGAGACTGGAAACAACTGTTCCTTCCCTGCCGGAGTGAGGTATGCGAAGATCCCCAGAAGGAATCCCAAGTGCCCACTGGTGAGTATTTCCCCAACCCCAACTCTTATTCGCACCATAACCCATCCCATTACCCTAACTCTAACCCTCCCTTACCTTGCAGCCTGACACTTTCCCTTCTCAGATCCATCCCCTCTCCGCAGCCTAACCTGAGTCTTCCCTGCAGCCTAACCCTAAGACTCTCCTTCTATGCTGCATCCCTTCCCCCCAGTCTAACTCTAAGACTCTCCTTCTATGCTCCCTCTCTTCCCCCCAGTCTAACTCTAAGACTCCCCTTCTACACTGCATTTCCTCCCCGTTTAGCATACTTACCCATTCATTACAAAAACATTAATTAGTCCCATTTTCAAAATAGACACAAATCTGACTTTCATAGCAGCAATCGGAACCTTTACGAAAAGTGCTGTTCCCATGGTGATCCATGTAAATATTGGATATCTCTGCCTGCCCGTTCTCCGCTCTGAGAATAATAATAATTCCAAATAGAGAGCTTTCTTGGAAACCATCTGTAGCCATTTTGGTGGAGACCGATGAGGCTCACTCATGGCCCCTATCATTTTGTTGTACTACTGACAGGGAAAAGTAATTGTATGCAGGGTTGCTGACTTTTCAATGCTTCCCTCCAGGAGATCCCAGAGGGAAGAGATAGAGGCCGGTATGGAGGTGGGGCTTAATGATGCAGTCTATGCAAATTGTGTCCCAAAGCTCCACCCCAACCATCAATGACAGTTTTCATAGTATTACTAGTGATGCTGGCGGGCCTTGATGATGCTAATTACGTCCCACCTAGTCCCTAGTAACACCAAAAATGGTAGCAGGGCTGCCATCAGGGGAGGATAGCCGGGACTATTGTCCTGGCTCTGTAGCAGCAGGTATTGGTGGTATCCTACCACTGATACTTGCTGCTCAGAGCTATTCAGTTGCCGGCCAATGCACAGGGAATTTCTTCCCTGCGCATCGGCCCGCTGTTAAAGCATGTCTGACGTGCCACGCCCCTATGTGACATCACATAGGGGATGGGGCCCGTGCCTGAGTCCCGGGCCCCGCATATGACAGCGGTCCTGAATGGTAGTGGTTTGCATGAAACCACAGCCTCTGCGGGAGATATGCCAGCTCTCCCAGGATACCAGGAGAACTGCCCATATTATTTAGAATCCTGGAGACAACACATGGAGTATGTATTGAAAGGCCTGGGTGACGATTTCTCTGGACACTGACAACATGGCTCTTGTGTACCAGCTGTTTTCTTGGGTTGCCATGATTGCTGATGCTGTTTGGCCGTCACTTCCTGATATTGATGGGCTTCCGACCGGCAGCTGTGATACGGACATGCTCGCATGCGGACTTGATTGGCAGCGGCATGGTAAGTGTTAACTTTAAGCCTCGGCTTCCTTTATATTGTGGGTACAAATATGTATTTTGCTCTTTATGACACTAGGAGGTTATTGTGGTTAAAAGAATATTGAATTTGACACTCAAATGATATTGATCCCAATAGTAAGATAGTTGTAGTAATTATATATATTAAGATTTATATCAAAACTTCAAAATATGTGCAAAGACATCAATAAATGCAAACGTAATGCAGATAATGAATGTATAAAAAAATAAAAATTATGACTATTTAGTTCTGGCATGGATCAATGTATTCTGTATATCTGTGAAATGGGCTATGTGAGTAGAAGTCAACTCACTTACTTTACCACACACAGGGCAGCTTACACATTAGAGGACCATAAAATGTGCATGTCAGGCAGGGAGTACTGGGGGAGGGGGCTGGTGGCACATGATGGGGAATACTGAGTGGGACTGGAGACATGATCAGAGTACTGGGTGGCTGCAGACATGATGAGTTGACCACACACCCAAATGGTTTGACAACGCCCACAATTGGTTAGCCACACCCCCTTTGGCGGCATGCCTACACAAAGCAGTGGCACAAATACATATAATATATAGTATGGAGGGGTGGGCGCGCCAAGATGAGATGGGGCACCAGTGGGAAGAATAAGTTCTCACCCCCCAAAAAATGTTTTGACGCCCCTGTATAAATTAGTTTGCACCGCTCTTATGTAGGTTGCCATAGAGCTTTTTCCAAGGTTAATTGTCTAGACTTGAAAAGGCAATAAAATAGGCATATCATCCAGATATTACAATTATTAATCTTAACTTATCTTTAATCCTTTATTTAATAACAATTTAGGTACAAACACATATTACATGCATCACTACAGGCCAATTACTTATGTGCATGATAGCGCAGTATACTGTACGTATAGATGAATATAAAGCATAACCAAATCACAAGAGAAGGGAAGAATAATGAAAAGACATGTAGGAAGAGGAGGGAGTAGGCAGACATTGCCTGACCACACCCCACTGGAATCACATGAGATTATATATCCCTGAGGAAGTCGTTGGCCACACATTGTGATCCTCATGCCATACTGATAGTCATACTGGGCTGGATCCAGACTTAAGAAGGAGTTTGAAATTAAGGACCTGATTCACACTTAAAATAAATCTTCTTAAAATAAGAACTTAAAGTCACTCCTGGCCAAAACCATGTTGATTGCAGGGGGGATTAATTTAATTGTATTCTTTGCATGCAGGGATAGATCTTTGAATTGCTTACTGCACACAGATACTGACCAGCTTTACTATCACACTGTTGTTTAGACTTGGGCTGAGGAATATCACCTCTCAACACTAGTACTGTTTGCAACAGATAAAATATGACTCCCCTGCAATCACCATGGTTTAGCCCAGGTGTGACTTTAGGTTCTTATTTTAAGAAGATTCTTAAGTGTGAATCAGGTCCTAAGAGAAGAAAGTTACTCCTGGGCTAAACCATGTTGATTGCAGGGGAGTCCTATTTCATCTGTTGCAAACAGTATTAGATGTTTGCTATCCCAAGTCTAAATAACAGTGTGATAGTAAAGCTGGTCAATATCTGTGTGCAGTAAACAATTCAAAGATATATCCCTGCATGCAAAGAATACAATTAACTTAACTCCCCCTGAAATCAACATGGTTTTGCCCAAGTGTAACCTTCCTCTCCTAATTTCAAGCTCCTTCCTAAATCTGGAACCAGCCCAGTGTTGCTAAAAATACATCTATAAATGTTAAACAAAATAAAAAAATTGATCCGTTGTATATTTCCCACAAATTATATGTAAATATACCGCCATCTTTTTCTTACCTAATAAAAAAATGTGACATGCATGATGCCAACAGCATCTTGGATGGAATTGTGGAACGGAAAAGGGTTGTAATTCTTCTGTCTATGTTTGTACTGGAAAGCTCCGTAGCACTATGGAGAGTGGGAGACACTTCACTTTCCCAAGTGCTCATCATCTGTTTAAACTGCAGTATATTTAGGTTTGTGAAGATGGAAACCATCGTTGCCCAGACCAGAGCATAAGCTGTTACTTTACATGAAGGTTTTCCTGTCTCCATTTATATAAATATTTTGAAAGGGCTGACCTGATGGGGTGGTCTTTCGTCTCCACTGACCTAGGAGCTTGGAGCTGCTCAGTTTCACATGCTGTCCTAATGATCACAGTGATATAAGATGAGCAGGCTGTCACATCTCAACTATCCATGTCATATTGTAAACACAAATGTTCCATGAAGTTGTTAGACTTTATAAAGCAGCAGCAAGCCTGGAGAACATGGGTCTGCTGTAATCTCTTGTAACAAAGTATACAGTAAAAGTGCCTTAACAAAAAGCAGGCCCTATACTGTCTTGGGCAGGGCTTCACTATAGTACAGTTATTCATGAATCGTATAGAGAGAAAAGACTGTCAATCTTGACATAAAGGTTAGAACTACTATTATTCTGGATAAATGAAAACCTCTTGCTGCAAATATGCTTTTATCCCATTATGTGCACATTTTTTGCAGTGCTGTTTACTAGGGGTACTCAGTACTGAAAGCTCTTCAGGTGATTACCTATGCCAAGACCAGTGGCGGCTTTAGAGGAGGGCGATCACCCCCCCAAGGGAGTTGTCAGCCTGTCACTTTTCTTCCTATTTTAACTGGTACAGGGTGAAAAGTCTGGGTACACTTGCATTCTGTGGGACCGGTGCCAGCCTCTTTCCGATTCATTCTTTCCCAGCTGGGTGTTACAGACAGGGGAGGGCTGGATGGGACGGCCCAGCTGCTTGCTTCCATCACAATTCACTGGCCCCCCCTCCTTTCCTGCACCAGCATGTTTACCCAGAAGATTGGGGTTGGAAAGAGGGGGAGCTGTAATGAGTATGGGAAGATAGTGAGCGGGGGTTAAAAATTTAAAAGAGGGAGGAGTCAAAAAAAAAAATCCTAGATAAGGCCTTGGCCAAGAAATTTTTTGGGACTGGATTCTAAGGGCCTTATTTACTATCAGCCAAAGACCCAACATCGCTCTACCTGCGCATTCCCAACTTGCAATGTTTAAGATATAACACGCTCTATTCACTAAAGGGGATTTTCTGGAATCGCCCGATGATTGCCAGGAAAGCGCTGGCAAAAAAATTGCCTTCTAGTAAAGGTGACTTTACTATAATCAATGGCAATTAAGCAAACTGCTGTATGCAAACTATAAAAGCCACTCCTCTATTGCATTCGAGAGAGAGAGATGTGCATCAGTAGACACATACGTGTGTTTAATGTGCGTGAGGAGGTATTTGAACCCACCAACAGCTAGGTCTCATGCATTGTCTGGGATGCAGAAATTAATGTGTGTCCTCCACTTTCTTGCTACCGGGTCTTTCCAGGCAGTGACTGGGAGAGTGGTTGGGCTTTCACAGCCCATTTTTTCATGTAACTTGACTCATGTGGTAAGTGCACTCAATAAACTTGTGCCCACATATATTTGCTTCCCTAGCCAGAAGTCACATTGGCGAGACCTGAGGCAAGCATTTTATGGCATCTCAGGATTCCCCAATGTCCTGGGTGCTATAGATTGCACTCATATCCCGCTGAAACCTCCTAAACGATGCGCCCAGGTGTATGTCAAAAGACATCACTATCATTCCCTGAATGTTCAGGTGGTCTGTGATGCTAAACAGAAAATAATGAGTGCATTTGTTGGCTTCCCTGGGTTATGCCATAATTCCTGTATTCTGAGGCAGTCATCCTTATTTGCCAAATTTAAGCAGGCACTAATGCCAACAGGATGACTGCTGGGTAAGTATAAGTTTTACTATGTAACTCTGTAATAGTGCATAATGATTGTAACCAAGTCCTAATGGCATTTTACTATTTTTAACCCCTTAGGGGACTCAGGATATGGGTGTCGCTCCTGGCTGATGATCTCTATCCACAAACTCCTGGCCAACACAATTACAATCAGGCACATGTAGCCACTAGAGGAGTGATAGAACGTACCTTGATAAATCTGGTGGTGTGTTGCTTTTTAAGCCTGAAAAGGTTTCAGATATTGTGCTTGTTTGTTGTCTCCTGCCTAATGTAGCCCTAAACCAGCAATCCCCGACATTACTGAAGTTGAGGAGCAAGAAAAGGTGGCCATTTACCATCTGGAGATGTGGGTTCTACTGCGGATGGGAGGCAAGTCCAAGACAACCTAATTGAGACCAGGTTTACATGTAAGTTTTGTTTTAAAATATATGTTATATTGTTAACAATTGTAAGCATATTTTATTAAAGAGGGACAAGGAGCAGACACAATATACAAATAGTATGCAAATTTAAATGAGTAAATGAGGATCTTAAGGCTATTCATATATTGTGGCTTGCAAACCCCCAGGAACAATTTCAAAATGCAAGTGTTAATATTTTTAATCAACTATGAGCTCCAACATAGCATATGTTCCTTTTTTATATTGGGTTTGCACAGTTTGATCTTAACAGTGTTTAACCTGTGTCATAATGGTTGGTTACAATACAGTTGACCATATGTTAGTAAGAGTTAAAGATTCAAAGGACAACACTGAAAAGCCCCAAAAAACTATTTTATTGTTTGACAATGCAAGTATGCTAAAGATAAGCATCATTTTTGTGAATAAATTGGACATCAAACATACAAAATGTAACCATTGATAACTTTTACATTTCCCACAGAAACCTGGCTATTTGTGCTTACGCTGGGATTGGTGAGTTGCTGTTGTGGCATGACATTTGCCTCTCCCCCTAGTACGTGCTCCCCGACCTGGGCGGAGTATTTTGACCAGAACTACCATGTATAGTAATGTGGCTTGTGTCACCTGATGATGAAGTAGAAGGATGGTTTTATAGAGCTAGATTTTAACATAATTGGACAGAGATATACAACAACTGAGTATGCATCTCCCAGCACATGTTATTTGCAGATTCAACAGCACTTGTATTTTGTGATATATTGACATTTAGGTTTTCCAAGGCAGAGGTTATGCGGTTCAAGTCAAGATTGCTGACAACTGTTTCTCATCTCATTTGGTTGAGGATATGTCGCATAATGTGCCTATTGTTATCCGATACTCCGGACTGATGTCTCTCCAGACGTTGTATGCAGTCCGCAATGGTTTGCAGCATGCTTTGAGAACTTTGTGGTGATGGTGCAGTTTGTGCTTCGGTGGGTGGTTGTGGTGTAGGGTCCTGAGTAGGTATCTCAATCTCCTCCATCTGTAGGGTTACATATTCTATGTTTTTCTCCACATTAGGTGCATGAACAGTGGGAACTAGAGCATTGCGATGTTGTTGCGATGGACCTAGAATTTATACAAAAAAAGGTAAGTTTGGACAGAAAAGAGGATTAACAGTAATCTACAATTATTAATGCTTCATCATCAAACTGGATGTTTTTTTTAAAATAGATAATAAATAATCTCAGTGATAATGACAGGATTTTGCCTTTCATTATAGGAACATTAATTTACTTACAATCAGTGATGATTGTGAAAATCATGTTTAGGGACATGCATCTTGAAAAAGGCTGTTGAAGCAGCTGAAACGCGTCGATGATAGGAGTGCTATCGGTGTGTTAAATCTTGCCAGTCGTGTGAGCGGGAGGTTGTGTCTGACAGTGCTGTTTTCCATCCACATTTTCCCCCACATGCGGGTATGCATTTGACCGCTATTACTGCTATTTGATTATAGTTTTTTTGTATTATTTTATATATTTTCGTATTTATGTGTTTTTGAACGTGGCTGAGTGCAGCCTTATTAAATATCTATTTTTAAATCCATTTTTTTATTCTCTCTGTTCAAATTTTATGTACGGGGACTTGTGATTGAGAGGCAACTTAAAGGAGAATCTTTCTGACTTGGAAGGGAGGAAGCACCGTGTGGGACAACAAATCACACATTTTCTTCTATTCATCACGTGCCATTGGTGGTTTGGCAGTTTTTGTTTGCCCCTGGCTGCAGGACTCTAGATAATTGGTTCTATTTTTCTTTTTTGGACATGTAATATTTGTATCATGCCAAGCTGATTTAAATTGGATTACCATTACACATATGCACATGATAGCATGATAAACATAATATTTTATTGATTTTAAAATTTGTTTATTGTATTAAACATACAGGAACACAAGGAGCAAGAATGACAAGAACAAGAAACGCAACCCAAATAAATGAAGGATGCTTACCAGCAATTTCATCATCTGAGGAAAATATCCCTGCGGGTGGAGTACAGATCATCTCCGGTGTGGAGGGCATTGTTGTGTCATGAGCTACATGAAACATTAGAGACACCAATTTTAGGTCAACAAACAGTGTAGAGAAATGCAAACAATGAACTGCAATTACATTTTTGAAACATGTGACATATTAAAGACTTTTAAAATACCTTCAAGTGTTGTGGCATCAGTGTCCAAAACATTTACCCCCTGAAGGGCCTCCTCTGAAAAGATGGACCTCATCCTCTCCTCGTATGTGGAATACTTAAATGTTTTCGATGGTCCACCACTTGTTTTTTTTGGCTGCTTCCTTCTCTGCAATAATTTTATCCCGTAATTTTCTTTTTATGTCAGAAAACCTTTTCTGGCATGTATGCTCTGAACGGTTACGCATGCTGACGGTATTTACTGAGGGAACTATGGCTTTCCAGAATAGGGTCTTGCGGGCATATGAGGTGGTCAAGGCATTGTCACCCAGGATATAATCATATACGGCCATAATGCCATCAACAAGGGCACAATTTTCTTCAAAGGAAAATCTAACATTTCTGCCAGACTTTGTTTTCTTAGGAGGTGGAGCCTGAACATCATTACTCTCCTCAGACTCTGAATCACCATGAAGCTGTCTGGGCGCCATTTTTTGAGACATTCTAGTGTAAAGATAATGAACATATATTAGAAATACCATATATTCATTTTCATGTTGAAAAATGATGAATTAAAAAAAATGGGTCATACATACTTTATACTTGAAAGTTCTTAGATATTTAAGGTTTGAAAAATTACATAATAAAAAAAATCTCCCCCCCAAAAAAAATTTGGACTATATTTAATACCAAAGTGTCATACAAAGATCAATTCATGCCACAGGAGTAAAAATATACACAGACATCAGTCACTAACTTACACAAAGTAGACATACAAATACACAGGCCCAACAAGGTAGAGGGAAACACATGTACAAAGTAGTCAAACAGCAAAAAATAACAACCAGACACAAAGGACAGAAAAGTAAATAATCAGTGTGAACATATTAGAACTTACATGTCACAAAGCACAGAAGTATGTAAAAGGCAATAGGCAATATGATCCAAAAACGCAAGATAAACACGCCACAGGTTCATACCACAGTGTGAGTCACAAAATGGTGGCTTCTTCTTGATCCCAACTGACCTTTAATAGAGGTTGTGTGGCGTCATCTCACGTGACTTTGCCGAAGTCACGCGACTAAATAGAGAGTCTCCACGTATATAGATATCCCCTGACAGAAGAGAGGTGCATACACAGTACGAGTCATAAATACCATATAAGGCAAGCTGGCACAGCCTTGACCATGAAGACTGATTTGGAGCTATTCAAATGTAAGAACAATGCTGCATATATATTGTTTCCTGTCCATGAAAGGCTGTATTGTGTATTGATGTAATAAAATAGATACAAAGACCGCATATACGCAAACTATGTAAGGAAAAGCTACGTAGATGACATAAAAAATTTACTGCGCATGAGCAGTAGTAAAAACCGCAAAACTCCGGACGTATATATATCACGTCCTTATTTTCAATCTCTGAATCAGGTCCTTTATCTTGAAAAAAAATTACAAAACTTTGCATGAAAGATTATAGGGAAAATACTGTTTATTAAAGTAGTTGCTTGGTAAAATGAAAAACATATTAGAAAATAATTTGCAAGGGGGTGAAGGGGCCTCCACAGGGCATAATCCGGAACTGCTAAAGGGGTACTGTTTTGCACAGCTGTTTACAGAAAATTTGAGATTCCTATAGTGCCACATCTTGGGCCCCCCCATTGATGCTTGGGCAGGCCAGAGCCCCCCAGACAGTTGCAGTCGCCTGTCTTTTGTATTATGTCATGGCAGCCTGCTGTTGCTACAGGTTACCAGTCAACAAAAAGAAAGAGCTGTAAGCCATTGGTGGTTTTCACTGGACCAGGGCCTGGCACCCAGGATTGGATGTTACCTTAACAGTCGTGTATACACTTATACAATGCTGGACCAACAGGACAGACAGTCTGGGGTCTGATTGAATGCAAATTGGATAATTGTGTACCCAGCATTAAGGTAACACAGGTACAATTGCAAATCTCTGTAAAACAATGTTGTAGTGTAAAGGGGGGGGGGTCGGTTGCAGTCCCTGCTGCGAACGGCAGCTTTTAGACCTTTTCGGATGCCTCTATTTCGAATATGCAGTCTTTTTAGAATTGGGTGACTATGCTGATCGGTATACTCACCCATTCATTTTCTCGCTCTGAAGAGGTGAGTAACTTCTCCGGGAACTTTTAGTGTGGAAGGGGGGGGGGGGGGGGGCAGGACTTAAGGTCGTGGTTTTTATGAAACCCTGAGCCTCAAGCCCTCTGTGACAGATTTTCAGGCTCTCCCTGGATACTGGAAGAACTGCTCGAATTTTGGGAGTCGGCAACCCTGATGTAATATTGGGGTAAAAAAAACTCTGTTCTGTCCTTATGAAGACATGACAGAGTTTGCCTTCTGCATGACAAAACCGTGTAATGGAGGCGATGTTTGCCATGCTAATAAGCCTTTGGGGCTGGCATAATAGTAAGTACTCTGCATGTCAGAATGAAGTAACAGGGGGTTTACCCATACCAACCAAGTGTCCTGATTTGAGCGGGACAGTCCCGCTTTTGGGGAGACTGCCCCGCCCGCCTCACAACTTGTCCAGAGAGATCAGACTCCCGGGAAAAAGTTGTTTTTTTTTTTTTTGTTTTTTTTTTAAAAGCCCCGCTGCACAAGCCGTGTAGGACCAAATCTCTTACTGAATGACAGCATACATAGAAACATAGAAAGTGACGGCAGATAAGAGCCACATGCAGGCCCGGTGACAGGGGGGGACTAGGGGGCACTTATGACGGGCCTCGTGGTTCAGAGGGGCCCAGCGGCAGCTCACTGTCCTCCCTGTCTATTAACTTAGTAGATCAGAGCTGCTGCGTCC
>WWET01000063.1:3434-18587 GCA_011038615.1 Limnodynastes dumerilii | reverse complement strand
TGGGAGATTTTGCCCATAGCAACCAATCCGATTCAAGCTCTCACTTTCCTATTACCTACTAGAGAATGTCAGCTAGAATCTGATTGGTTGCTATAGGCAACATCTCCAATTCTGCAAACCCACAGCTTAGTAAATCTGGCCCATGGACTGCTCAGGAGTTCTGAAACATCCCAGGACTCCACAGAACAGGGACCATTATTTTCGGCATTGCATAAATATTAATACATTTTGGATAATATTACTAGGGAACATGGCTCTGTTTTTCTGTTTACCTAAAACAGTGGGCCTGATCCTGGTTTAAAAGCAAATTCCATACGTAGCCTCCATAACAGAAGCTAATATACAGAATTTGTGACCCAAAATACTGCACACAGGAGACCAGGGCCCTCCGCTTGCACGCCCAAATGCGGATGGTGGATCCGTGCCCTGGACCCTACCTAGAGTATTTTGCATATCTGTAACACTGGATCACATGTAAGGGCTAAACCTGTACAATTTAAATGCTTAATCACACCCACTATACATATCTCATACATATGGTGGGTGGATCGGCCCCCCTTGTGGAGGTTGATTTCCCCCAGGAATGCAGCTTTGGGAGACTGTTTTCGGTTGTGAAAGTACAGGTATGGGCGTTACCTATACAGAGCTGACTTACATACATTGCATACGTTAGTCAGCTCATTTTATTAATTCAGGATCAGGTCCTGGGTCTGTTGACAGTTGGTGCCCAGGAGAAAAAGGTGCTTCCACACAAAGCACCTGATCAGAACTTCACGCTGACTGTACATGCACTTTTGTTTAATGAGTAGCATTTGTGTCTCACAGCGCTGTGGTTATGAGTTCAATGCTGGACTAGACCTGATCTGTGTGGAGTTTGTATGTTCTCCCCGTGTCTGCATGGGTTTCCTCTCACATGCCAAAAAAACATGCTGGTAGATTAATTGGCTGCTGACTAAACTGACCCATGTGTGTATGTATGTGTTAGAGACCTTGGGCCTGATCCAGACTTAATAACAACAGCTAGTTTACGCATGCTGCTTGCGTAAATCTGGCTGTGGGAATGAAATGCGCATGTGCGCGGCAGATGTTATGCATCGTAACTCAGAGCGTACGTAACTTGTATGTAAATCCCTACGCAAGCCATAAACACGCATTGTGGGTGGGGGAAGACAATTAAATTCTACAATATGGGCTGCGTTAAGCAATATGTATGACCAGACATACACAAGGAAAAGTTAAGGTAGGGTTTAGAACACGCAAGTCAGATAACCTACGTGCGTGCGACGGGAGTGCATTATATTTAGTAATGAGTAACTCATGTACGATTGTGTACATACAATGACCTTAAGTCTGGATCAGGCCCCTTGACCTTAGTATGTAGCTCCAATAGGGGCGGGGGGCTGGATCAAGACTTAAGTAAGTGCTTGAAATGAGTTACTCCTGGGCTAAACCATGGTGATAGCAGGGGAGTCATATTTCATCTATTGCACACAGTATTAGTCTGGCAGCAATTTCCCCACTATGTGCCTCTCTCCAGCCCTGCAGAGGTTCCTGTGTAAGTCTCTATTAAAGCATGTGTGCTTGTGTCTGGGATTAGCCATCTGCATCATTAGCTCTCTGGTGCATGGGCGTCGCCATCTTGCCTCCTGTCAGGTGATTCTCAGCAGCCACTCAGGTGCTCCTCTGCGAACACATGATTCCTCCAGCCAATCTGTGCACTGGGCGGACTATTTAAACTTTGTGCACAGTCCATGTTGTGCCCAGATCAACTTGGTCTTTTAGGAACCACTTGTTCATTCTAGGTGCCTGGCTGTCTTAATATTGTCTACTAATTCTGTCTGCTGATCCCTGTGTGCCTGCAATCCTGGCCTGCCTCGCCTTGCTGTGTTTCACCACTGGTCCCAGCAGTGCCTGCATCTCTGCTCTTGCAATCCTGACCTGCCTGCCTTGCATTGTGGCACCACTGGTTCCAGCAGTACCTGGATCTCTGTACCTGCAGTCTGGTAACCCTGAACTGTCTGCCTATTGCATTCAAGTCAAGTCTGCCTTGTATCTGATTCATGTCACTGTTGCTATACAGTTTTCCTGCCTATTGCATTCAAGTCAAGTCTGTCTTGTATCTTGTTCAAGTCGTCATTGTGTCTGCCTAGCATCTGGTTCAAGTCACTGTTTCTACCCAGTCAAGCCTGCCTAGCATCAAGCTCAAGTCACTGTTGCTATACAGTTTAGCCTACTGTTGCTACCCAGTCAAGCCTGCCTAGCATCAAGCTCATGCATTCTGTTGCTATACAGTTTAGTCTACCATTGCTACCCAGTCTTGCCTGGTCCTGCCGTCCTGGTCTCAAGCCCTGGTTCTGCTGTCCTGGGTCCTTTTCTGGTTCCAGTTACTGTGGCCCTCGCAGTCCGAGGTCCTTGTGATCCAGCCTGTACCAGCAACCCAGCATGCCAATCTGGCGCAACCTGGTCCTGTCTTCACACCAGTCTAGTCCTGTCTTCACGCAAGTCTGGTGCAACCCAGCGCTGTCTTCACTCCAGTCCTGGTACAGCTTGCTTCTGACTTCAGTTCTGATCCAGCCACCCTGTCATCCAGTTAGCAAGCTACCCGGCTATCCTGAACTTTGCACTCAAGTCCGGCCACCAATCTGCTACTCTCTGGACATTCGCCCTCACTCTATTCCACTACCATTTACTCTGTCTTGTGCAACCATCCTTATTAAAAATCACTAATTCTACTTCACTCCTGCTCGTCTGTTAATTCCCTGGAAACCCAGGACAGGTCCCACCATTCCTCGCAGTTCGTGACAGAATACAATTAACTTGACTCCCCCTGAAATCCACATGGTTTAGTCCAGGAGTAACTAATTTCAAGCACTTGCTTAAGTCTGGACCCAGCCCAGTGACTGAGAATGTCTAATGTTCTCAGTAAAATGGACAATTTGTGGCGCTATAGAAATAAACAATAATAATATCATTTTTTCTTAAAAGTTCCTATTCAATTATTAAATTAAACTAGAACCTTTATTCGATGAACCACCATTCATAGATATCCTACAACAAATTTCCTTAGCAGCTTCTCCTTTTATAACTTTTTTCAGGAAAACATTTTAAATTATTTTCTTAGTAAATGTTTTTGTCTTTTTATGTTTCAGGTCACATCAAATGTGCTATATGTATTACATAACATTTGCTATGTGTGTGTGCACAGACACAAAGATACAAGAAACTAATTTAATTTTGAATGCAGTTGTTCCAATACTTGCGATATATCATCACTCTAGAAGTTACATGAAATGTTGTGTACAATGGATCTTTTACAGACTGAACAAATACTCAGCCTCACTGTTTGCATGAAGCCGTTCTTTAGACACAAAGGGCCTGATTCAATTGCTGCGTACTTAAAAAAAAAAATTAGCACCCTTAAATTCACACAATTCAATTCAAGCTGAATTACCGCCCCCAAGGTGCTTTAATTGACGGAAGTGCATTGTTAACATTTTATAAATTTGCCCTTCTAAAAATATGCCGGCGATGTTTAAACAGCCATTGCAGTAGTGGACTTCTTTCTGAGAGCCCTGCTGTGTGCCAAACTGCTGAGGACAAGAACCTGTGGACTGTTTTGGACGCTTGCGGATCTGTAAAGTATATTCTACCTCTCCTTCCTATTCTGCCATCTGTCATCTGCTGCTTTTCTCTCTCTACTTCCCTCCCTCACTTCTCCCTTATTTATTAACAGGTTTTAATATAGCACCATCAGGTTACGCAGCGCTTTACAGAGAATATTTCACATTCACATCAGTCCCTGTCCCATTGGCGCTACACTCCAAGGTCCATAACACATACACAGTCATTAGGGTAAATTTATTCCACAGCCAATTAACCTACCTGCATGTTTTTGGAATGTAGGAGGAAACCAGAGCAGCCAGGGGAAACCCCCACAGACACATGGAGAACATACAAACGCCACACATAGGGCCTGATCCAGACCTACGCCAATGCGCTGTGCTTACTAAAGCACAGCGTATTGGCATGCACTCCCCCCTGTCCCTGCGTATTTACCCTCGCTTACGCTGGCTCTAGGCTACCCTAACTTCAGCCGGTGTAAGCGAGCGTATTTACTAAAACTCCTCCATCCTCATTACACTACCTCCCCCTACCTACATTAATCTTTGCATAGTAACGGCGAGGAACGCCCCCTCAGCCATTACTACGCTGCTCCTACGGACACCCGATCCTCGATTTACGCCGACCAACATCTGGCCAGCACATACACAGATTGGCTTTTCAGCTGATCTTACGCTTATGCCTGGCGTATTAACGCTGGGCTTCGTAGGTCTGGATCAGGCCCATAAGGTCTTGTTCGGGAATCAAACTCATGACATCAGTCCTGTGAGACACAAGTGCTACTCACTGAGCCACCATGCTGCCCATCTCGTTAATTTCATTTTCCCCTTTATTAATTAGATTCATTTTTCTGTTTTTTTTTATACATATTTTATAGTGTGCTATTAAATCTGTACTGCGTATTTTGTGTTAACTGTTTCTTACCACCATAGTTTATCAACTTATTAGTTCAGTTAAGTGATTTTTGTGCAAGGTTTGCTTGTGTATAGTATAGTATAGTATAGTATATTATAGTATAGCATAGCTTTCATTGGTAGATGTTTTGTGTACATAGCATTTTACAGTGTTTTTATAGTAATATTGGTCCAGATCCTGAGCTACGTACGCTCTGTCGTAAAATTGCCAATTTGTATATACTGCATATGTGTGCGTCAGATGTTAAGCAACGTAACTCTGATCGTATATAACTTCAGCGTAAATATGAACAAAACGGCGGGTCATAGATACGACACCCGGAAATTCACTTTGTAGGCGGAGGGAAGCATTTAAATCATACAGTATGGGCCGGGTTAGGTCGTTACGTGCGTCAATCCATTACGTCCGTCCTTACGCTTGGAAAAGTTAAGGTAGGGTTTGGGAAGCATAAATCGAGTAAAGTACATATGAGCGAGGGGAGTGCATAGTACTAACGATAGATAGCGTAAATACACTACGCCAACGAACGTAAAAAGAACTTAGGTCTGGATCTACCCCATTAATTTTAGTTTAAGTTTGACGTCCAAAAATTGCCTATTTTTGTCTAAAATGTCAATATTTTTCCATTGCTTTTTATGACAATGCGCACATCTCTGAGGTGCAAATGAAAAGGTAACAAGTGCAGAAAAAAACTGGTGAATTTTTTTGCTAAAGTACCAACTGAATACCAAAAATTCGCACCCCAATGGTTTTGATAGGGGGGAAAAATGTGCGTTATTTATATTTTAGGCGAAAAAGAGGCGTCATTGAATCGAGTGAAAAAATTAGATGCCTAAAACTGTATGCAAGTTAGCCTTATGAGCAGATAAAAAGGGGTTTGTGGTCAATTGAATCGGGTCCAAAGTATTTTAGCATCAGTTGATAATAGGCACTGCTTTATTGTTATGCGGGTAATGTATCTATTGTTAAGCCAACAATTGCATGGTGTATGGGTCTCAGCCTGGGATCTCTCGGGGAAGCACTGTCCTGAGGGCATGTGTATACTCTTGCTTGATCATTAGCATGCCACACATTACTGCAATTTCTTGTCACTTTCCCTGTAATTGCAGACAGCTGATGGCACTTTCACATTCCTTAAAAAAAAAAGTAGTTGATGCATTACATAATCTATCAGCAGCTGGGGCATAAAAGCATAAACCAGGTGGAAAAAAAACATAAACTATCAAAGTTAAATGAACCATAAATAAATTGATACTTTATTGGGTGTGTTATCCACTTTTCTAGGTGGTCCTGAGCCATGAAGTGAAGGACAGACCCTGGGTTCCGCTCCTGGTCAATAGATGGATGGTTAGGGTGGGATATATAATGTGTAAAGATGGGGTGGACCAGCGCAAAATGGTGTATCACTAATAAATACGAAATGTTGCAGTCATCTGCCTAATTCCAGAGTTTTTATCCGGAGCTGTAGTCCTTAATAGTCCTGTAGGTGCCACAGGCCAAAATAAGATAAGAGGTTTGTTGTAGGTATTTAAGGTCTGCGCCCAGGTCAGATAAATAATTTCTATAGTCTTTGTAAGACAATAAGGTGTTTGAAGTGGCAGTAGTAGGTCCTTAATAGTCCTCAATTAGATTTGTGAGGCAGGGAGACAAAAGAAAAAGAGAGCGGAACGGACCATAGTGCGTTAAAAGTGATAATACTTTACTTCAATAAACATTAAAAGGTATTCAGCGTACCAAATAATGAATGATAAAAAGCATGATAATAAATATAGCAATGAGCCAGTCCTACTATGGGCCGGGTATACCCACAACTGCCGCCCGCTGTCACCGATCCACTCAGTGGCTGCAATTAGGAGAAGAAAGCTGTCCTTGGCTGTGGATGCTGCTCAGGTAATTGTTAGAATCATCAATCCAATTGAATGCTACACCCACACACTCAGTGCACCCATAACACGTGCACCCATAACACATGCTACACAAATAGGGCCTGATCCAGAGGTACGGTGGCCGCCGTATGTGCAAGATCGGCATTTCTGCATAATCTGCCCTGTGTAATCATCTGTGAGCCGTGGATTACGCCGGGCAACATCTGCCCGGCGCATGCGCAGAACTGCATTTCTGCCGTTCTTAAGCATATGGCTGCCGTAACTAGTGCGGCGGCCGTAGCTCTGGATCAGCCCCATAGCCTCTTGACTCTAGTAGCTTTTGGAACAGATGCAGATTGTCTCCCCTGCAGTTCAATGTGCTTTTGCCCAGGTGTAACTTTCCACCGGTTTTCCTTCTAATTTTAAACTCTGGATCCGGTCCACTCTGTTCTCTGTCTATCTAGGGTCAGAAGTATTAGTCCAACCACAGCACTCAGAGGTGACATATACATTCAGATATCACCCATAGACTTGCAGTAAGCGGTATGTTGCAGATCTGTTTCTGGATTCTAACATGTCTTGCAATCATAGAAAACCCAAGCATTATCCTATTAAAAGTGTAGAAACAACATTTCTTCTTCAGGGGCCCTGTTCTGTGGAGTCCTGTGATGATTCAAAACTCCTGAGGAATCCATGGGCCAGATTTACTAAACTGTGGGAATGCAAAAGTGGAGATGTTGCCCATAGCAACCAATCAGATTTTAGCTGACATTCTCTAGTCTGTAAAAAGAAAGTGAGAGCTAGAATCTGATTGGTTGCTATAGGTAACATCTCCACTTTTCCAAACCCACAGTTTAGTAAATCTGACCCCAAGAGTGCTCTCTATGCCTCTCTACAGAGTATTATGTACTTAATAAGCCCTCCAATAAAATACAGTTATTTTGTACCAAGAGATAACACTGGTGCTTGCATTAGTAATTGCAGAAATAAATGCTAAGTAGAGAGAATGCTTATGTTTATCCAGACTCTACACAGCTTATAATACATTTGCCAAGCGTTAATTGTGCTTTTAAAAAATACTATTGTGTATGTATATGAGCTCTTTGGGCCTGATCCACAGATGAGAAGGAAATAAGTACGCACGGATTCACATAAATACACGCCTAAGTGGCAAGGCAACTCCCATGACACGCCTATCGTTCCTACGGATTTAAACTGACTTCCGCGTCCATAGGACTTCCTTAACTCTGCGTGCGTATATCTGTGCTTAAGTTGATAAAGTACATGCGTACTAAGCAAACCACACCCTTAATGCCAGATTTAAATGCCTCCCCCCACCCACTCTTCTGAACTTCCTTCTTACAGAGGTCTGGCCACGCCCCTTCTTACTTATCACGCTAAGAACCGAGTTAAAATCTGTGGTTACTGGATTTCATTAACATCTGGATCTCATGCAGAGCTTTGTGTTCTGGGTAAGGGCAGTTTATCCGTTCCTTAAAATATGCACAGAGGTTCAACTTCTTCTTAAGTGTGGATTATCACATGGATAGCATGCTTGATTCCTGGGGCCAGATTTACTAAGGTGCAGGAAAGGAAAAGTGGAGATGTTGCTTATAGCATCCAATCAGATTTTAGCTGACATTCTCGAGTATGTAAAAAGAAAGTATGAGCTAGAATCTGATTGGTTGCCATGGGCAACATTTCCACTTTTCCAAAACCGCAGCTTAGTAAATCTGGCCCCTGGTCCTTTGTCTCCAAAAAACTAATATTTCTAATTTTCTATGCATTAAGTATATATATACACATATACATTGAATGACTCTCTATACACACACCAGTTCTAAATACAAATTACCGTTATATGCAATAAAACCATCTATATATATATCATGTTTCCCTCGTCATGCAAATTTTGAGGAAAACAATAAGCTGCAAAACCTATTATGTTTTTTGTATTAAAATGTTAATTCACTGCAATGACAATTAATAGGACAAATTGACATTGATTTTGTAAACAGATGAATGCCAGAGTGGAAATCAAGCACATCTGTTAACAAAATAAATAGGCATTCTACAAACAGCCTGTAGCATTGTTCTCTTTTGCTGGAAGTTTTCAATGGTTCAGCAATTAAACTTGTGACAAAATACAATAGACTGAGTACTGTGTTATCTATGCAGAATGGAGTGAACTTACCAAGACAATACTCCTTTTTAGCACATTGATTACCAAGATTACCCAACTATCCAATTCCAAACAGGTGGCAAATCAGCCCGAGCAACTACATTGCAGTTGTTATCATGATATGTTTTTGTGTAATGGGCACAACATGTATTCATTCCTTCTATTTTTAGGAAATTTGCTTCTGAAATGTGAGATTTATTCTTCTATCCAATCTTATCTTGGGGTCAGAATGGTCCAAAGATTGAAAAATATTTTATACTCTAAATTAGGCCCCTAACTTTACTGTAGAGCAGTCAAACTGTGGTACCCCAAGTGCTAGAGTTACTAAACCTCTCACAAGGATAACCTGAGATGTTGCCCATAACAACCAATCAGATTCTAGCTCTCACTTTCCTATTACACAGAGAATGTCAGCTAGAATCTGATTGGTTGCTGTGGGCAATATTTCCATTGTTTGCCTTTTGAGATGTTTAGTATACATTATCTAGTCCCAAGAGTGTTAAAATAAAAATCCCATTATTCTCTGCCAGGCTGCCAGTGCTGTAGGCAATGTAGCTCTCACTATTGGGCATCATTATTGGGAGAATCGAATTTTACCAGTCCATGATCCGCATTGCCATAAAAACTGATGTATATTTATGACTAATATAACCACCAGCCCATCCAGCAGAGGGGCTTAACGTAACATGACTGGATCCTATATCAAGAAGGAAAGTCTGGTGAGACCTGTCCATGCTGCTAAAGCCTGTGGTTGGGGCTACGATGAACATGCATCAACCTGAGCACCATAGATTCTTTCAAGATCAGGATCCTAGATGTGAACTCCTTAAGGCTAAAGAGGTTGTCCATCAGGGAGCCCTCAACTCCACACTGGCCTTTAAAGGACTCTTTACAACCACTTTGGTAGGTAACTATTCATGTGCCTTAGATAAAAAACTTGCCATGCACAGGGGCTGGCTGGCAACTTTTAGCCCACAGCAGTGGCCCATAACTACCAGTGCATTTTTAAAGGGTGGTTTTCAGTAATATTATTACACTGGTGTATTTTAGGGTTAATAGGGTAGATATGGATCTACGTTCCCTTTCCGTTTCAACACGTAGCGTATTTACGCTATCATAATTACTATGCACTCCTCACGCTCCTATGTACTTTTGCCGTTTTACGCTTTCCAAGCCCTACCTTAACTTTTCAAAGTGTAACTCCTGTCGGCTATGATTGCTGCACGTACTTATGCGCCTAAGCACGCCCATACTGTATGATTTAAATGCCTCACCCCGCCTCCAAAGCGTAATTACGGGTGTCATATGGCTGGTACGCCTCTTCGTCCGTAGTTACGCTCTTGATACAAGGATTTTACGTATGTTCAGAGATACGTGCTATGACATCTGCCGCGCGCATTCACAGTACATACAAAATAGCGTTTTTACGTCTCCGGCTATACGCTCGCGGACGTAGCTCTGGTTCTGGGCCAATATTATTACACTGGGGCATTTTAGGGTTAATATTATTACACGGGTGATCCAGTGTATAGGTGGCTGCATGCCATAAGGTGTTTTATCATCATCATAAGTATCCTGCCATTACTATAGTGTTACATCAGAGAATGTATGAGGCCTGACTATCGCTCTGTACAGCCAATAAAGATATCAAATAATATACCTCAATGTAACATTAAGTTGCACAATCAAACTTATAAATTAAGTCACACAATGTAACATATTAAGTTGCACAATGTAACATATTAAGTTGCACAATGTAACATATTAAGTTGCACAATGTAACATATTAAGTTGCACAATGTAACATATTAAGTTGCACAATGTAACATATTAAGTTGCACAATGTAACATATTAAGTTGCACAATGTAACATATTAAGTTGCACAATGTAACATATTAAGTTGCACAATGTAACATATTAAGTTGCACAATGTAACATATTAAGTTGCACAATGTAACATATTAAGTTGCACAATGTAACATATTAAGTCACACAATGTAACATGTTAATTAAGTCACACAATGTAACATATTAAGTAAGTCACACAATGTAACATATTGATTATGTATTAATTAAAGTCAAACTCACGCCGCCAATACAATTTATCCTGCTGCCCACCCTATTTATCGCTACCATATAACAGTCAGATGTGGTTCAAAGCTGAGAACAACCCTTTGCGGTTTTCAACACGCCCATTCCAAGGAGGGAGCGGAAGCAAATGTTCCTGCTCCACCACAGACAGGTAAGTGCCGATGTCTATTTACCCAACACCAACCCTTATGCTAATCCTGACCCTAACCCCCCCTTTCCATTACCATGACCCTCCCTTCCCTGCATTCTGACCTTAACTTTCCTCTTATCCGATCCATCCCCTGCCTGCAGCCTAATCTTAACTCTCCCCTTGTAAGCTCTATCCCCTCCCTGCAGCCTAACCCTAAGACTTCTCCTGACATGCTGCCCCCATAGCATATCACCCAACACTAGAGGTATGCAAGTCTGGATGGGAGTGTGTGACGTACCAGAGAAGGGATGCGGTCTCTTCTGTGAATAGGGTGTGCCCAACAATGCAGGTAGAGGTGGGTCATAAGAAACAAGCAGACAATACAGCAATGGAGAATCCAGCTATAATAAATGCAGGAAAGTGGAATAATGAAAATACAAAGAAAATAGCTGTTTTCTTTATATTTTTTAAATGGAGCCTTAATGACAGTCGGCCGGATTCACAGTTACATAGTTTTTGTCTTATACCCCTTTCACATCACCACCAAAAACCCGGATTTTTGAGCAAAAAATTAGCAAAAACCCGGGTTTTTGGTGGTGATGGGAAACCGCCACTTCCGGTAGACCCAGGTCAACAGACCCGGGAAGGAAACACGGGAAAAAAAGAAGGATTTTTCCCGTGTTCAACCCAGGATGGGTGGCAATGTGAAAGCGCCAGGTTTGTTTTCAACCCGGGTCTTTCATTTTGCCTCCCGATTGGCTCAGATTTGTCCACTGTTGCTATGGCAACAGTAAACAATTCTGTTTCTAGTGTTGGATAGCTAAAAAAAAATAAAAATTGCAAGTATAGGGCATGCTGATGCTTCTAGTTCTACAATCATCCGCATGCCCAAGGATGACAGGGCATGCTAGCGCTTGGAGAACCACAAGTGCCGGCATGCCCTGTCATCCGTTGCAACACCACAAAAATACATACTCCTCCTAGTACCTAAATAAAATATAGGGCCGGCCCCTACCCTAACAAAATACTAAACATTTAATGCCCCCCCTATAAAGAATAAATTACATTTAATACCGCAAATAAATTTACCGCTAATTGTGTTATGTAAAAAATTCATGAATAAAAAAATAGCATAAAAATAATAATTAAAAATAGTTACTTACCATCTTGATAACGATCCCATCTTTTAAGCTTGTAATCCGTGGAGGAGGTATTAGAGGTATTTATACCCTTGGGCAGGCTGTTTCCATGGTGATCTCACAGCCTGCCCAAGGGTATAAATACACCCCAATGACAGCAGAGCGGTATTATGTACGTTGTTTTAAGAATTGAGCTACTATGCATGCGTAGTAGCTTATTTACGCTATCTACGTACCATTTCTGTACATAGATTGCGTTTAGCATGTTTTGTGTATTTTGTGATATATAGTTTACTGCTTTTATTGCCTAGTTATCATTTGTATGTATGTGTTTTGTGTTGCAATAATTATACCCTTCTTTCCTCCTTACCAGTGTGACTGCTGAACTCAAGGGCTAGGGGAATCTAGTAAACTAACCCTTGCTAACCTGACACTTTGTGTATGTATATTTTATGTATATTCATAATACTTCCATCATGGGAAATTCAGCTAGATAGGAAAACGCATAAAAAAGGCCAAAATATATAGTAAGACAGAAAAATCAAATGATTAGATAATAAAATGACCATACAAAAAATAAATATAGGTACTACCAGGGTTGCCGACTTTTAAAAGCTTCCCTTACGAAAATCCCGGAGAGAAGCCATAGATGCATGCAGGGGTAGGGCTTAACGGCACAATTTATGCAAATCACATCATTAAGCCCCACCCCTTGATTATTAATTACTTCCTTTGGGGTTTAAAAGGGATGGGGGCAGGGCTTGATGACGCCATTTACATTATCAAGTCCCTCCCTGTCCCTAGCAACACTAGTATACTGGTGTTGCCAGACAGGGGGGCAGGACTTGTGGTATTTTTTTTTTTTTCATGGAAACCACGAGCCTCAAGTCCCTTGTGGGAGATTTGCAGGTTCTCCCAGGATACTGGGAGAAGTGCCTGAATTTCAGGAGGCTCCTGGATATTCCGGGAGAGTCAGCAACTTAGATATATATAAAAGGTTAACTCTGCTCCTCCCCAATATACGCATACCCAGAAACATCCGGTACTTTTGGCATCAGCTGTCACGTGGTTGTGGGGAATCCCTGCTGATGGTATGTATGTAGGAGAGCGTGCAGCACTGCAGGGGAATAGAAGACCTGGGAATGGGTTAGAAGCGTACCGCCACCCGTCATTTTGATGATTTTTTACTCATCATTTATAATTAAATATAATCTACTAAAATATAGAAAAAATATATTTTCCCAATTTACTACAAACCCAGGAGAGAGCCTGTTAAATATCACCCAGTATTTAAAAAAAACACTGAGAGGAGGTGGAGCTTGTAATCTCTCTCTAATTTTTGGAACAAGGAGCCTAGCACAGCAAGGATTTCCCAGCATGACCAGGTACCTTTGGAACAAGGAGCCTAGCACAGCAAGGATTTCCCAGCATGACCAGGTACCGGTCTGGCAACAAGATCAACCATGAGTGTTGCGAGGACATCAGGCCTAAGCGGCTGAGTCCTATAGGAGCTGCCACCTTCCAGGTGCTGGGGTGGCAGTGTGTGCGGGAAAAGTTATGTATTCTTGCTGGAAGACCGGTCTCGAGGGGGCGCCTTTGGTCACTTGACCTGGTTTTTTTTATGTTGGGGTTGAACATTATTGGTTGGGCTTAGGTGATATTAGGCTGAACCTTCCATCTGCTATTGGGCCACCTAACACTACTTATCTAAATTTTATAGTCCAAGATATTCAATTCCAGTTGGCCCTCATTTCAATAAATCCATGTACCCTTTTTAACCGCAATCTGGTGTCCGTGTCTTTATTGGGGGATATTTGTGGGGGTGGGGGATCAGTGGTGGTTGATGACTCCTATGCCGTTTGCCATTAAAAAATGTGTTTTGAGTCAATTTCAACTATAGCGCCTCACTTTCTTTAGGTATTGTATTTATGATTAATACAATAGAATGGACTCTCGCCAATTTAGGAATTTCCTCTTTTTCTCCCTTCAAATGCAAACCCCCCATGTTGGCCACGCCCCAAATACAGTACTGGGGCGCTGCAACATACCCGTGCTCTGGGCACCATGCAGCTAGCCACACCTCTGGGCATAGGATTTATAATACATCATCATGTTAGCTGTCTGTGGTAAAAGCTTATTTCAGTGATCTTGTTTAATTAATCGATAGGCTGTCTTCTTGTAAATATTGGTTCTGCCCACATAAAGACTGAATTCACAAGAATTATGAATGCAAAATAGACACCTTGTGTGGCAACATTCAACACTGGGATTACCTCTACACATTGAGGCTGGGGATGTGTGACCTAAATAGTATAATAATAATCCCTGCAGATCAATAACCCCTCCAAATATTACTAAGCAGCGGCGTGAAGTGTCGTGAGCCGGCAGGTCAGTCAGACAGCCCGTAGGGACATCCACACCGTGGGTAGTAGGACCGGACCTGGAGTGAGAACGAGGAGTTACCAGAGTGCGAGTGGCATGACGGCAATCTCAAAAGTCTTTTGAGAAAGGACTTCTGCTTCGAAACGCGTCAAGTGATTTGCATTGCCAGGTGCCCTGATTGAAGACTTCCGTCCCATGATTGCAGACTTCCACCTTGTGTTCGGACGATATTTGGAGAATAGTTGCCACATATATGTTCTGGAGATATTGATCATATAATTGCCCATTATTAATTTACTTTTTCTATCTTTTGTCTTATTTTTTCCTTTACTTTCTATCATGGACTCTTTGGTGTAATATCACCCTCTGGAAATTCATGTATTTTCAAACCTGCAATTCTACTGATCGAAATACAGTATTTATGGGACGGCCATATTCCCTGTATGCAGCTGCTGAGTAGTATTTGGAGGGGTTATTGATCTGCAAGGTGCTTTTAAAGCGCTTAAAAAGTGGAATACTTCCTATTTGTTACACATTGAGGCTGGTTTAGAGTTTGAGGCAGAAAGTGAGAAAATATTAATTTATTTATTTCTTATAAACATACAATTGTTTGCATATTTACCATAGCTCTTGTGTTTCCTGTGTTTCTCTCTGTGATAATCATTCATTTGAAATTGTAAAGTAAAGTATAAAAGTATTGGACCTGATCCATGCATACTCACCCATTTTTGGAAGTGCCACCCCCAGACTACCGGAGAGGTGAGTAACCCTCTCCGGAGCCTTAGGATTAGGCCGGGGTGGGGGGGAAGGTGTAGTTGACTTAGGGT
>WWET01000062.1:1309460-1322171 GCA_011038615.1 Limnodynastes dumerilii | reverse complement strand
GGAGAAACTATCATGAACCCCCGAATGAAAAGTTTAACTTCTTTCAGTGGGGTTATGTATCCACCATGGATCTATCAACCCGTGTCGCAAAGATAAAAAGAAAATAGGACTGCCCACATTTGTATGATGACGAACCTGACTACAGGAGCGTTCCAGAGACGAATTCGCCACTTCATTAAAGTCCCCTCCTATGATCAAATTCGTTTCATCCATCTGTAGAAGTTTAGCCGAGAGTTTTCTATAAAAGGCCATACTGGCCGAGTTCGGGGCGTAAATATTTACTAGTGTGAAGTGATCTAGGCCTATTTGTATCCCCAAGATAATGTATCTGCCATGGGGGTCTAACACTCTCTCCGTGATGGAATATTGGAGGTTTTTATTCAGAAGGATTGCCACTCCCCTTTTTTTTGTGGTAAACGAGGCGGAGATACATTCTGCAATCCACAGGCCTTTCAAGGTTGAACTATCCGAGGCCCGCCAATGCGTCTCTTGAAGGAAAGCAACGCTTGGGTTTAGTGATTTTAAGTGGGTAATAATTCTTTTCCGTTTAATCGGGCTGTTTAACCCCCCCACATTCCAAGAAACGATATTCATATTGCCCAACTCTCTACGGCTATCAACTTGCGGAACAGACATGGGTACAGTATATTTGGAGTAAGTACATGTATATAACTCTAAAGAGAACACCTCGCCCACTACTGGGAAAGGTCGTAGGTGTAGAAGTTGCCAGCCCTGTGCTTCATATGTAACCATGGCCATCGCCACTCGTGGCGTGTTTTCATAAGTTATGGGTGACCAAACCCTATCTTTACCCTGACCACGTGTCATATGTGTAATGCTCCTTTTATTTCTTTTCAATTTTTCCACCAGCACTAACTTACTCCCGTCTACAACCAGTGAAAACAGGGAGAATAACACAACTATTACTGTAACAATAAACATAACTATTAACCTTAATCTAAAGTTATCCTTAGGAGCTCAATGGCTCCAACCACTATCAATTTTTGAACTAAGATAGAACAGCAATTAACTAGGTAGTCAAGAGGTTTGAGAACGTGCCCTTGGGCTAGGTGACCTATTCAGTGGGTTATCCGGCAATGACAATCGCTGTATAAACTTGCGTGCCTGTCCGGGCTGCTCAAAAAAATGGGTCCTCCCCTCGTGTTCAATACGCAACTTCGCGGGATAAAGCAATGCGAATTTAACATGACCTTCAAAGAGGCTTTTACACAAGGGCGTAAACTCTCTTCTTTTCTGCGAGACCGCCAGGGAGAAGTCCTGGAAAATAAGGACTTTAAATGACCGCAACGTAAGATCTCTATGTTTTCGATAAGATTGCAACACTGCCTCTTTGTCACGAAAGTGGAGAAATTTCGCGATAACCGCCCTGGGTCTATCATTGGTGGCAGATCGATCAGGGCCCAACCTATGGGCTCTTTCTATGATCAACCTGCCCAAGTCACTATGAATATGCAGGGCCTTAGCTAGGTCAACCTGGAGAAGCTCTAATAACTCAGGGCCCTTGATATTTTCGGGGATGCCAATAAACCTGAGATTACTTCGCCTATGGCGGTTCTCAAGATCATCCACCCTTTCCAGCAGCATGGCTATGGTGTTTTGTTGACTCACCACAATATTCTGTACAGAGGTTGCTGTGTCCTCTATGTCACTCACCCTTTGTTCCAACACAGTGACTTGCGCGTGACCAATGAGGCAATGTTAGACTGGATGGCCTCCAGCCGTTGATCTATCAGGGGCATTATGATAAGAGACAACTCCCTAGCAGTCTCGCTCGCCGAAGGGATCTGCGCTTGGCTTGGAGCAGGGGAAGAGGATGGTGTATCTGTGTGCTGGGATAGGGATGGTGAGGGGGGAGAAGGAGGGAGAAGGAGGGCTCTGCCTCAGCGGTCTAGCAGGTTGTGAGGGGGGTTTGGTCTTACCCATTCTCGCAGAGGAACCACTATCAAGAAATCTTTTCATGCCAGATATCTGACTAAGGAGAAGATTTGGCGGGAGGTCACCTAAGAGACTCGTGAATTACATAGAATCAATCATTTCAACACTCAGCGAAATGAACACTATAAGTCAAATCTGCTGATGAGACTCACTACTAAAAGCGGCCCTAAGCTGACTAGCGTGTTCCAATGGTATCAGCTACTAGTCTGCCCAGGGTTTAAGCATTAAAATTATAGGATACACAGAATTAACCAATAAAATGATAGCAGATGAGATAACACACAGAAACAAGTAGCACTTTCTAGTTACTAACCGTATACTTTCTATAGTCGAAACAAGATATTAAAGGATATGTAGCATACAGTTCTTATTCATAAAGTCCGCTAATTAATGAGCCTCTGCGCTGTAAAGTCCCGAGTGGTATTAAAGGAGACTATATGGACTCTGTAAATGCAAACAGTCGAGATTCTCTCTTGCTGAGTCCAAACTGCTGGAGAAGCTCCCACTACGGTCAGGGCCAAGGCGCTCCGCAGGCCTTCCTCCGAATGAACGAGCTGCACCGACACACCTTACTCCACACACCGCTCACTGCAGGTCGTCCACACCATGCAGTCCCCACCTCACCAGGTGTTCACTGACGCTGCCTTCACTCTAGCACGCCTTGAATTTGTCTCACTGCAGGTCGTCCACACCACCCACCTCACCAGGTACCAGGTGACGCTGCCTTCACTCCAGCACGCCTTGAATTTGTGCGTTACTGGCCCAAATCCACAGTAGGCTCAAGGCCCAGAAAGGAACAGGCCACAGCTCCCTGATATCTGGAGTGCCTGATAACTCTTGGGTGGTCTGAGGCACTATTAAGGGAATGGGGGTACAAATAGGTCCAATCTCCAAGGGGATCTCAAACTATCAGGGCCTTCTTTGGCCTATGTACGGGAGGGCCAAGTGTGTAGCCTGAACAGTGGGGTGATGAAACTCCCAGACAGGTGGAGGGGGTCCTGTAATTCAGGCAGGGTCTGTAATCTATCTCTCCAATAATGGCCTCCACACTCTGCCGCAAGATGGCCGCCGCCTCTCACAATCCCCGACTCTCCTGAGCAGCTTTGCTTATGACCGCTCCAACGGCAACGTCCCTGTGTCCTTCTCTGTCTCCAGGGATGAACACCCGCCGCTTAAGACTGAAGCTATGTCCCTGGATATCCACGTACCACAGAGCCGCCAAGGAGATCCAGAAAAGTCGCCGCAGCAGGAGGTAGCGTGTCTCCGGCCCAGCCGCTACGGTCCGTCACCGATGTCGCGGGTAACCAAGGTTCCAGGGGGCTCCTAGTAGTCCTCGATCCGGCGCCGTTTCCCTTCCTCCAGCCGCATGGTGGTTGCAGGCCTCCGAAGATGGCTGCCGCCCTGCAGGGTCCGACATGCACGGCCCGGTTCCGGTGAATCAGCGCTACCCAGGGAGCCGGCCTGCACAGCACTTGCCTGGGTCTATCCTCCTTGACCAGTACCGCAGTCGGATGGTCCGGATTACTGCGTCTCGGTGCTGGTTTGCGGTGGGTCTCAACACCACTTGGAGGAGCTCACTAAAACGCGTCCTGCTTCCTAGGACGCTCACCGGAAGTCCCCAGTTCCTCTCTTTCTATCACCTGTTGGCTGTTATTTTGTGCTCTTCATGTCAAGACAGCTGTAACTTAATGTCATGCTGCGCTTCTGAGTCACCACCTCATAGAAGCTCCATGACAGAGCCCAAAGCTAGGACTCCTTCGTAAGTGTTCCTAGTCTTGCCATATGGTCTTAGCTCCTGGGCTAGGTGTTAAGAGCAAAACGCAATGTGGGGTAATATGTGAATGCTGTAAAACATTCCCAAACCCATGAGTACATTTCTCCAGATGGAGAGTGACATCCAGGCCAAGCCATAGTTTCAACCCTGTTAGGGACCTTTTTTGGAACATTCTTATTTATCTTCTAAGTATCTCTCCTACACAGGGCCGGTGCTGCGGTGTCTAAAATTGCGCTCTTCTGTTTAACAATTTAACATTTCCATCATAGATCATAGTAAGCGTTTAAGCGTCATAAAACACAATCTTGTAACCACAATAAAACAAAGGAAATTGTAGTCACCACTATACAACTTAGATAGCGTCTTAGGGCCTGATCCAGACCTACGTCTGCATGTGTTTTTACGCTCGTCGTAGTTGTAAAAACGCTGTTTGTTACGCATGCATGCTACAGACGCCCGCGGTTATACTAAGAAAAGTTAGGGTAGGGTTTGGTCAGTGTAAGACGGCATAAATACGGACGACCGAGGGGAGTGCTTTGTAGGAACGCTGGCGTAAATACGCTATGCACAAGGGCGTATTATTTACGTAGGTCTGGATCAGGCCCTTAGTCTCCGCTATACAATTCCCACGTCATTCTAAATAACGCCACACAATACAGACTATATAGCTTATTGTTCATGTATCTCTTCAAGTATTCCCAATTCATGTCAATAATACCATTGCCATTGCTGGGGCCCTTTTACTCGTGAGACTCGTGTCAGAGACTATAAAAGGACCCCGGCAATGGCATTAGTCATTAGCCGGAGGGACCGAGATGAAGAAGGAGCGCCTCGTGTGGACCTGCGAGGAGAAGAGGCGGAGCCGAAGACCCGATCGTCGCCTGACAACATTGAGGACTTTAGAGCTGTAAGTATTTTCTCTAAGTTCATTTCTGTATGTTTAATCTTATAAGTAATGTGGGCATGGACTTTGTCATCTACATCTATGTGGGCATGGACTTTGTCATTTACATCTATGTGGGCATGGACTTTGTCATTTACATCTATGTGGGCATGGACTTTGTGAGTTACATCTATGTGGGCATGGACTTTGTCATTTACATCTATGTGGGCATGGACTTTGTCATTTACATCTAATGTGGTCATGGACTTTGTGAGTTACATCTATGTGGGCATGGACTTTGTGAGTTACATCTATGTGGGCATGGACTTTGTCATTTACATCTATGTGGGCATGGACTTTGGCTGGCATTACATTAAATTGGGGCTGTTGCATTTTTTAACTAAGTGGCCACCTACATAGGAAAGCTATGATACGGGGGCAACTATTCTGACATTTTTGGAACGGGGGCAACTACTATTGTGAATATTGAACGGCCAAATACATATGTTATATCTGAATTGGGCAATGTATTATTTAATTATATGTACGTCAGTTTTTTCTTTGTTGTAGGGAGCATGTAATGGATTTTTTTTACTGTAATGTGTGACATTATTTCAGAGGCAGCATGCACTTAACCTTTGCCATGCTGCCTGCTAAACATGGGCATGCTGTACCTTATAGTGCTACATGTGACTGCATGATGAGAGTTATTTGTATGCTTTGCTTTACAGTTTTAAAATTTCAAAACACATATAAAAATGTTTTACATATGTTTTGATGGCAAAGTGAGTGTCGCTTTTCTGAAAAGCAACACTTACAGGAGGTGCTTTTAAATGGTGCTTAGTAAAACGGGGGGTTGCTATCTCTGACACTGAAAAAATCGCCATGGCGATGTTGGCCATGGTGATTTTTTCAAAGGCTAAAGTCCCAGGACTTTGTCTTTAGTGAATGCAGTGATGGCATAATCGCTGCCCAAGTCCCAGGAACATGGTCGATTAGGCCTAAATCGACCTTTGTAAATGGAGTCCATGGTGTCTTCAAATAGTGTTGTTTTGGCTAATAAGATGGCCAAACCTCAAGAGAACCAATATTAGCATGAGGAATGAAATCAAGCATATCATCACATAGGACCGGATTCAGAGATGCGTGTGTCTAAAGTATGCAAATATACGCAACACCCATGACACTACCCTATGGAAGCGTAAGTCACCGAAAACCCATCCGTGCGAGGGCAGCCTTAACTCTACGTGTGTACTTACATGTATACTTTACTATCTGTGCCCTCGAAAGTCCATTAAATGCCGCCCCCCAGCCACTTTCACGTAACTTCACACGCCCCTCCATACGTATGTCACTAAATGAAATCCGTGCCTAATGGACTTCTGTGCATAAGCACTACGTAACTTGCATAGATAAAGTTACTTTGCTTGCGCAGTTAATCCGCTCCTAAAAATATGCACGCTAAAACTAGCAAAATTGTATCTGTGATTTTGCGATTTTGAAATCTGGGCGTTATGGACTTCTGTGTCTAAATCCAACGTAGATTACGCATGCGCACTTCAACTGTACCTAAAAATATGCACGTAAAAAGTAGCAAAATTGGATCTGTGAATCCAGTCCTGTGTCTTTTCTGTGTAAGTGGGGATGAGGCGAGTTTTGTGAGTTCTGAAAGAACATTTGGTTGTAGATCTCTAGACTATTGAGGGGACACTGTGTACTCACTGCAGACACAATATGCACAAAGCTTTATTTATAGGTAAATTGCATCACAAAAGATTAAGTGATGGGTTACACTATAAAGACTGTACAGTAGTCTTTCTGTTAAACTTTTTTCTAACATGAAAATTAAAATAAAGTCTTAATTTTTTTATGGAAAAATGTTCTTTCTTTCCTCAGCTCATTCTCAGAAACTACTGAACCATAAAATTGGCAATGTACAGTTTTCATACAAACTTTACAAAATCTAAAGCAATGTATGTTGTAAAATCAACCCAGGAGTTATGGCAAATTTCAGAACTTTTTTTTTATGTTTTCTATTTTTATGTTTTCCTAAGACCTTCGGGGCTGATTCAGAGATGCGATTGCGAAAAGATCGCAAATATACGCACCTTAGCTAAGATCTTAGCAGGTTCCAGCCCACTGCAAAACCAGACACTCCCCTTGCAAACAGAGGTGGATCTTAAACTTAGACCACCATTGAATTGCCTTAACTATACGCTGTCATTTGGGATCTTAAGTGACGTGGGAGCGTTCATTTAAGATCCTAAGTGTCAGCCCGCGCCCACTTTCCCTCATTTCCCTGCCTCCCCCCGCCCATTTCCATGCAAATCCTTAAGATCTTAAAGATTCGCAGCACTTAAGATCTTAAGTGCTTGCGTGCGATTCAAACCTACGCTCTTAGCGAACTTACGCTCCTAACCGCTACGCTAACGGCGTTGCACTATTACTACGCATGCGCAGTTTTGCAAATTTTCTAGGATCTTAAATATACGCACCTAAGTGACGTGGAAATCGCATCTCTGAATCAGCCCCAAAGTTATTAAAGTATGAATCAACCTCATTCATTTTTGCTAATCTTGTATCAATGTCTTTGTTTCTCCAGTAATGATCAATTTTTTGATGCCCCAAAAATTCTTAATGTGGCTATTGGAGCCTCGTGTACTTTTTTTTTAAAAATGTGCTGATCATGCAGAGTGTTGGTCATATCCCTTTTTATTTTTCTCAAATGTTCTGCCTGGTGAGTTTTTAACGTTTTATACTTCACACTGAAATCAATGAATTCTTGCTGTGGACCTTGGGTTACCTCTACACATGAGATATATGCCACATTTGTAAAATCCCATGGTTTTTATACTTATTATAGGTTTGATGTTTGGTGATGAACTTTTGGTTAGTCTATCTTTTAAAGTTCTAGCTCGTCTATGTGGTTTAAGAGGATTTGTTTGGAGAAAATTGGATCCTTTATAAGTCGATGCCAGTGCTTTCTAAATATCTGTTCAATCTCTTGAAGAATGCCCAATCTTGGGTTATGTTTTTTAAAGTTTTCTTCTTAGTTGTAGAAGAGTTTTTCTATCTATCGACATCACCTTCTCACTGGCTCTTTCTACAACACTTTTGGAATTTCCTTTACATAGAAATTGAGATTTCATTTGTTGAATCTGGATTCTTGAATAAAGAAAATGTAATCTATGAAGCTGATTGTTTCAAACTTGTAGGGCTTCCTAATGTGCCATGAGTAAGTTTGCATAGCTGGGAACAAACATGGTGCCCATGGCTGTTCCAACCACTTGCAGATAGAAGTGCCCATTGAAATGGAAATAGTTGTTCTGCAAAATAAATTTTTCAGGACTTATTAAATTTATGTAATTTCTGAATGTTTTTTACAACTTTACTAACAGTATAAACATGCTGGCAGGTTAATTGGCTGGAATAAATTAGCCCTAGTCTGTGTGTGTGTGTGTGTTTGTGTTAGGGACCTTAGAATGTAGCTCCAATGGAGCAGGGACTAATGTGAAAGTTAAATATTATCTGTAAAGCTTTATATGTAATCTGATAGCGCTATATAATAACCTGAGGCCGGATCCAGAATTAAGACCAACAGGTCACTTACACACGCAAGGTGCATGCGCCCTCCAGATGTTAAGCTAGGGTTACTATAATAAATGGGTTGTGCTTCCCCTCTGCCCGCTAAAGTGGGTGGGTTGAAGCATGCAAAGTGTACAGTGTGGGAGGGGGCTCCCACAATGGTGCGGATCAGCGGCCATACGGACCTGCCATAGAGCCCGCACGAGATAGGGGAGGGACAGGGGTCATGCACTCCCATCTCTCTCTCGGACGGACAGACCATTCGTCACTTAGAATGTTGTCAAATGCTTCTCTCTGTGTATTGTAAGTTCAATTAATTACAAATACTTGTACCCACGTACTGTAAATAGGCAGTCCATACTTACCTACCCACACTACATCCTGATGAAATTTCACTGAGAACTGAAATGCGCATAACAAAGCAAGGGGAGTTTGCACAAAAACAAAACAAGGCCTGGCACTCTAGCCATTACCCAGCGACTAACCATAATCTTCTATCTTTAGAATAAAAGTCAGAGAATTAGTTACAAATATCTGGAGATACAAGATACATGAATTATGGTTAGTCGCTGGGCAATGGCTAGAGTGCCAGGCCTTGTTTTGTTTATATATATATATATATACCACAGAAGGGGATTTAGCACAAAAAAAATGTTTATTTATACCAAAAAGTTTCTTGTTATAAATAAGTTCCTCCCTATCTGAGGTTAATCAGGGCTGCACTTCTCCTGTTTGACCTGTCTGGTGGACCAGGTCACATAAATGGTAAGTTTAGAAAAGAAAAGTCAGGATATGCACCAAGTGGAGGAGTGATCCTTAGGTTAGTAGATTATACAGAGGATGTCATCTGGACTTGTTATTTTTGTCTTCAATTTGGGCTCAGACAACGATAAAAATAAATAAATAAAAATGGGGAAAGAACACAGAGAAAATATGTATATCTAAAGCTGGCCACACACTAGAGCGATTATCGGCCCAAACGCACGATTATCGTGGATTGGGCCAAAAATCGCTCAAGTGTGTGGTGCAGATTTATTTGGAAACCTGCGATAAAACATTTTAAAAACGCTCGCCCGCGAATATCGCGCTGTATAGCCAGACAGAGGGAGAGAGGACATAGCGCTGCAGCCTGTCAGCGTGAAAGCTGGGTCTCCTGTCAAGATTGACATTAGACCCAGCCAATCAGAGAGAGACTGCAGCCAACCAATAGGCAGGCTGCAGGCTCTACTACAGAGATTATCGCCCCCAGTGTATGGTGCCGATATCGGGACTTTTCCCAAGGGGAAAATCGTCCCGTTTATCGGCAGCCACATGCTGGGAGCGATAATCGCTCTAGTGTGTGCCCAGTGTAGTAGTTTTCAGGGTTAGTTACAGAGAACACCCCAAAATGTGTAAACACACAGTAATTATATAAAGTGGGCCCTACACCACTGAGTAATTCAATATCAAATAAATATATAAGATAAATAGTAAGTAATGAGAACACAGAAGGCTCAACAGGATAAACAACGTAAATTGTACCAAGAAAAAGGTTTCATTTCCAGCTAGTGCATAAATTCACAGAGCTTGCTACAGTACCTTCAAATGCTTTAACGAGAAAATATAAAACATGCCCAGACCATAGCGTATTATTTCACATAAACTTTTACTGTGACACATACTTAAAATGGCATGCGTACCAGAGATAAAATAATCATGAGCATTGATAATCAATTAGCTTGTTGCTTATCTGCAGTCCCTTTGCTTCTCGAGTCAGGAGCGGCTCCCTCGGTACCTGTGGCTGATCCACTCAGACACGTGGGTAAAGTGAGGCACGGACTCAGACTTCTTTGAAGTACTTCAGGCTGCTGCAAATTTTTTGAAGTGTTTCTTTCCTATTCAACCAACGCGTTGCGTCTCTGCACATTAAGCCTCCAGCGACTTCATCAGGAAAATAGGAAATGATTGGAGATACAATGGGCCTGATCCAGAACTACGCTTCTCCGCGATTTTACGCGTGGCGGAGATGTAAATTCGCAGTTTCAAACGCACTGCGCATGCGCACCATAGAAAATTCGCACATTCACGTAGCGTAATTGTGAACGTATGGGAGATTCACGTATGTGTCACGTATATACTTACGTGTGGGCGTGCCAATTTTACGTGAGTCAACAATACAAGCGATTTACATGAAGTAGGTGGAGGTTTGTATGTAAAGTGTACAGTATGGGCGTGCTAAGCGGCGTACGTTCACGTAGTCTATACATCCGTTAGCGGACGTACGCGGTTACGTGAGAAAAAGTTAAGGTAGGGTTTGGGAAGCGTATCTTGACAAAATACGTCCGTGCAAGTGGTGTGCCGAGGGGAGTGTAGCGAACTTACGTGTATGAAAATACGCTCCGCGAATAAACGTACGGCACACGTAGTACTGGATCTACCCCAATGTGTCATCAGGTATTTAAAAGAGAGTTCCGGTCTGTTCATGAGATTCCCGTATATGATACAATGCAGCGGTTTGGCTTTGATCCTTAATTGATTCAGATTGACAGTTGTCTGTAAGAATGGATGCGGTAACCTAGCAAGCTCAATCGTTGTTTAGAAGTCCTTCTTTATACAAGTGAACTAAGCATCTATGAAGATATTTCCTATTCATTACAAGTTTTCAAAAAAATCTAAAACTGCTGTCATTCGAAATAGAAAAAGTTGCTTTTCGGATGTCCCTAATTCGGCTGACGGTATTCCGTACAGGCACGCACAACGATTATAATACACTACTGATTGTATAATAATTAAGCTCCGCTGCGCTATTTTAATGTATAGCTTTTCTCTTTGAATTCCTTGAGTTTCAAGGGGTAAGAGAGGCCGAACTTCATCTAGGGTGCCCAAATACATAGCACCGACCCTGAAAATAACAAAACTAAGGATCACATATGATCTAGGGCCATTTAAAAAATACAATAAAAAATTGGGCAGACTGGGCCGAGTGCCAATTATAAGTTGCCAATTTTTTGTTTATATTCTGGGCATCAATAATACAAAACATAGGCTGGATCCAGAGTTAAGTAAGTGCTTGAAATGAGTTACTCCTGGGCTAAACCATGTTGATTGCAGGGGAGTCATATTCTATCTGTTACAAGCAGTATTAGAGTTGAGAGGTGATGTTTCCTATCCCAAGTCTAAATAACACTGTGATAGTAAAGCTGGTCAGTATCTGTGTGCAGTAAGCAATTCAAAGATATATCCCTGCATGTAAAGAATACAATTAACTTGACTCCCCCTGCAATCAACATGGTTTTGCCCAGGAGTAACTTTCCTCTCTTAGGGGTAGATCCAGAACTACGGGCTAGTTATGTTACAGTGTGTAGCATATTTACACTAGCGTATTTTCTAGGCACTCCCCCGGCCGTTTTACGCTTGCCAAACCCTACCTTAACTTTTCAACATAACTGCCTAAGCACGCCCATATTTTATGATTTAAATACCTCACCCCGCCTCCGAAGCGTAATTACAGATGTCATATTGCTGTCACACACCTTCGTTCATAGTTACGCTGTTGATACGAGGCAGGTACGTACGATCACAGTTACAAGGCCTAACATCTGCCGCGTGCATGTGCAATACATACAGAACAGCGTTTTTACGTCACCGTCTAGCGTAAATACGCTAGCGCACGTAGCTCAGGATCTGGCCCTTAATTTCAAGCTCCTTAAGTCTGGATCAAGCCCATGGTGCTTGCAGCGTGCACATGTGCAGAATGCAAAATGGTTCATGTTCCTGATATAATATTTGTTTTAATCTTAGATCACACAGTCTTTTATATCTTTCACTTCTTCTAATTAACTGGTGATAGATCTTCAAATCCAGCTCCTCCTCACATCTCTCATACAAATCATTCCAATCAATATATTAATTGCAGAAATCCAGCTAACCTTAGACACATCACCTGTCTTCCATCACTTTCAAAATCCCTGAAATGTGCTCTATGGAATGTGCACCTCCAGCCTCTAATTTCTGCTCTCCTCCTATGTCAGTATCTCACCTAAACCAAACCCTTTCAGGTGCTGTCATGTACCACAATAACTTCAATGTCAGCTATTGCACACTAAGGATACCCAAAACCTAAAAAAAAAACCTCTCCCACAAAGTACAATGTCATTGGAGCAAATCTCATTCTCATGTTGACTGTTTAACTTAACTTATCACGTGAGGTCATTCTATAGTTTGTGTATTGATTCGTGCATTGATTTTGGAATTTTAAGGTTGATCAGCTTTTGTCTGGGCAAGTATTAGAGACAATGGGCCTGATCCTGAGCTACGGCCGCCGTCGCTAGTACGGCGGCCGTAGCTCTAATGCGCATGCGCCGGGCAGATGTTGTCCGGCGTTACTGAGGGGGCGTCCCTCGCCATTACTACGCTCAAGTAAGTGTAGGTGGCCGGAGGGAGGGGTTTGCAGTGATACGCTCCTGTGCGAGCGTATTTTCCCTTGCTTAGGCCGGCTGCAGTTAGGGTAGCCTTCAGCCAGCGTCAGCCAGGG
>WWET01000062.1:1291563-1309154 GCA_011038615.1 Limnodynastes dumerilii | reverse complement strand
TGATACGTAGATTGCGTATATGTGGTCTTTTAGACTGCATATACGCAATCTACGTATCGAAGCGATAAGCAGATTACGTACAATAGCTACTACGCATGCGCGTTAGCTATTGTTCATTGAATTACGTCCGTCTATGGAAGACGGACGTAGTTCTGAATCTACCCCAATATTAGAACTTGTATGTAAAGGTCAGCTCCTTGTCCAAAACTAACTGCAAGTACAGTTTCTAGCAAACAAGAATTCCAGAGTAAGAGATTTTCATGAAAACGATAACAAGGCCTACGTCAGAGAGCCGCCATCAGCAAGACTGAATAATTGCTTATTGTGCTATAGTTTGTATTTGTGCACATATTAGACACATTGTATAGTTTTTGTGTGTAGTGGAGAGATCAGCTCTCTGTCCAAGGTTAACTATAAGCACAGTCTTCTCATTGTAAGAAACTAGTTGCAGGACAAGATATATTTTGCTGAGAAAGTCATGAAACTAATAATGAAGCCCCCCTTAGAAACTAACAGATCCCCCTAGTAACGCCTAGCTATAACGAGCAGAACCAATTAAATCTTTTGTATGTTGATGTATAATAAAGGCACTCTCCCATCGTTCTTCTCAGAGCTGCTTTGGATACCGTACTTGTCTTGGTGTCTTTTTGTTGCTCTCCGGCTAGCCGTGGATCGAGGCCTACTCATTTGAAGGGACAAAGGTACAGGTGACTTTGTACCCTGACACACACTTATTGAAATGCTTTGAACAATGCCAAAAAAACATACATACCACTCATATCTCTTCAAACTTCTAACTCCAAACACCTCTTTCTTACATTTAGTTACACCACTGTGAAAAATCCACCAATTTCCATCTGTACCAAAGTTGTTGCCTTGTACTTTAAAGATTCAGTTAGAAATGAAATCAAGAACCGCAAATGGGAGGTGCTTGGTTAAGGTCAATAAATATCAGCATTTAGAGAGAAAAAAAGAGCCACAAAGAAGTGGAAGAAAAATTACCCTTTTTACCAAAACAAGTTCCAAATTTATGTCACTAACACCAGAGAACGTATTAGACCTTAAAAATTTAAATTTTAATGTTGCACATTAAAATAACAAAAAACTAAAAATTTAATGAAATAGGGCCTGATCCAGACCTACGACCGCGAGCGCCCGTTAGCGTAGCGTATGATCGCCCGGGCGTATAAACTTTCACGCCCATGACACTCCCATTGATTGTACCTACTTACAGCGGCTGAACCCTGCCCTAAGTTTTTCCAGCGTACGTGCGAATTTTCGTACCGATACGCTGGTCGTACTGGGTTTAACACGCCCATACTGTACAATTTAAATGGCTATCCCCGCCTCTGTGTAGTAACTCAAGCGTCCAGACTATCGTCGTACAAAATGCATGCCCCTTGGGCGAAAAATACGCTGAAAATACGCTCGCTGTACGCTCATGTCCTTCGTACGACCGGAAGTTGTCATACTGCACATGCGCATTGCGTTTTTTCCCCCGTTTTTTACGCTCCCGACCGGCGTACGATCGCTTGCGGACGTAGGTCTGGATCAGGCCCATAGTGCCAATAGAGCGAATTGTTACAAAATAACTGAGTAACCACAATACAATTACATCTGTTCCTTAGGTTGCCGACTGAATCATATACAAAACATATAGTTGACACTAATAATATAGTGGAGCAACAGCAAGGGGGGAAAAATGCATAGAGACCCGCTACACTAAATTGCTAGGCAGACAAATAAACTCTATCCCTGTAGTAACGGCTACCTCACGGTCTGCGTTTCAGCCCTAACGAGCCGTATCTTACCCTCCCTGCAACTCAAATTCAGAATCTCATATTAAGCAGTGATGATCAAAGTATACGTCTTGCAGTCAGCATCTGGTGGTTACATCCCCGATGCACAGTGGGTAAGGTCGTCCTAACGCGCGTTTCGCAGTTCTGCTTTTTCTTCGCCTTTGAAAAAGCATGTGGCGGTGGCCCATTTACCAAGTGTTGACAGTTTATGATCCTAGCAAATGGAAAGTGCCCAATTTTAAAAATTCACTTCAGTCATTTCTATGCAAATGATAACTAGGTCTATCTATCCATTCCTGATCTCTCACCAATTGTCTTGGCCCACGTTACTAAACGTCTTTCTGCCATTTCATATTTGACATGCTTCTGCCAGATCAAACTTAAACTTGCAAATCCAGAGCTGTTTTTTGTCTATTTCTGTTAACAAGGCTAAAATAAACCCTAATTGTAAAATATTAGGCTCACCGTGAAGGGTATTTTCCTTGCATAAGGTTCCTCTAGAACTGGAAGACATTTTCAGTCTCTACACTGGCTGCCACTGTTTTACAGAATGAAATACAAAATCCTTTTGCTAACCTACAAAGTCATCAAGAAGACTGTACCAATATACATATCCTCACTCATATCTAGCTCGTTCTCTCAGATCTTCAGAGAATCTGAAACTCTCTTCTTCACTTGTTAAATGCTATGATTCCAGGTTACAGGACTTCTCCTATGTTGCACCCACTCCCTGGAATAACCTTCCTCACTTATTGAGACTATCCTCTACTCTCCTAACTTGTAAGTGCTCCCTTAAAACTCACTACTTCACAAATTAATTAAACTACTTATTAACATATTGTCTTGCTCTTTTGTTAGATTTATTGATCTTCTCATTGTACAATGCATGTCTCCACATCCCCTTTTTTCTTTTCTGTGCCCCTATATTTTGTTATTCTACTTAATTAAAATGTATTGGTGATAATAATAAACTTACTACTTAACCTTTGTCTACTCTATTTACAACCACTTTGCTTTCCAGTTTCTCTTTTTATTATGATTTACACAAACTTGCACACTTTCTCTTTCCCAACAAAAACTGCTCTCATTCCTACTACTAACACTGCTGTGTGACTGGATCATATAGAGCACTGAGCAATGTTACCATACAACCTGGCTGGTCCATTGTGTGATATCTAGCTTTTGCCAATATGTATCAATTCTCGGGATGTAGAAACCACTGAGAAAATGCTGTTTTTGAAATAGAGACAGCCGAAAGCTGTCTCTATTTAAAAAATGGCACTAATTAGGTTTTTTTTTACCAATTCTTACATTCAGAAACTGCTGCCATAGGCCCTTCACACCACCACAGATCTGCTGGACAGGTGAATATTACAGGGGGAGTTTTACTGTGAGGAGTTTTAGGGTTAGGCTGCGGGGAGGGGAGGCTTAGGATCAGGCTGCGGGTAAGAGAGTCTTAGAGTTAGGCTGCGTTGAGGGGAGTCTTAGGGTCACACTGCAGGTAGAGGAGTCTTAGGGTCAGGCTGCGGGGAAGGGAGGGTTAGGATTTGGGTAATGTAAGGGGAGCAGAGGCAGAACTAGCCAGTTGTGGGCCCAGGTGCAAGAAATATGCTTTGGCCTTGATGATATTCCAGATAACCCAGTGGGCAACTTTGGTGGTGCAGTGATTATGGCTATGGGTCCTTGTATCAGCATTGGCCCCGGTGCACCTGTTGCACTGATGGTAGTTCCACCCCTGAAGGAGAGGGTTAGGGTTAGGCTAACGGAAGGGGAGGGTAAGGGTTGGGGTTATATTAATACTCACCATTCGCAGCTCCATCTTCTTTTTTCGGTCGCTCGATGGTTTCTCCTCTGCGAGGCAGAAGCAATTGATTTAACAGTCTGGAGAGAGTGATGACCCACACCCTCAAATCCCAATGTCCAGTAGCTTGCACCGGATCCAGATTCGCCATGTCAAATGGCGAATATGCATGCATTTTAATGAGGCTTCCAGCATGTGTGGCTGGTCTGTAAATGCTTAGGTAAGCTTATGCCATCGGAATTCCCGTGCGTGTGAGGGGAGTGACATCTTCCATTGGATCTCCGCCGCCACTTCTGCCTGATCTCAGACCGCAGCGGCAGAGATGTTCTGAATCTCGCAATCTTGTTTTATAACAATTGCTTACAATTGTAAAGCAAAACATAATATAAGTATAATATATAAAACATGTTAATTAAAAAATAAATGCAATGGTTAATGTAAAATTCCATATTCTGTGCTGAGATTTGTTAAGTATTAACATGTCACTATTTTTTGTGACTTATGTGAACAGCATACATTCTAAACAGGAAAGTAAATGCAATGCAGTTCTTTTTTGTAGTGATTTAGTTTTATGTCTTCTATTCTTTAACCTCTCCTTGATGCTTTTTTTTATACTATGTAAATAATTCATAAATGATGTTGATACAGTAGAATGTAATGTGTGCTAGTTTATTTTAATACACACCATGTAACATTTTGGCTCAGGCCTGGGCTCAGTAGAGCAGTACACAGTGCCATGTCAGCCACCATTACTAACTAAGAGTGTGTCAGAACCTTGCCAGCCTTGTGTACTGCTGTCTGGGATGCTGCAACGTTTAGCCAGAAATGGTAACTACAACCACTGTGACCTTACAAGTTTAATAAAGTATTTTTGTGCATAGTGAAAGGAGAGGGGATGCCAGTAAACCATCCATCTGATTAATAGCAATTCACAGCACATACTGGGTAACACTTAATGGTACTAATATAAAGTAATTACTAAATGTTAAAGGGTATTTTGCATACATAAAAGCACACAAAGGTTGAGTTAACAGCTGAACTTAAACAGTGATCTGTGGATGCCTCAGGCACTTTTCACAGCTCAGTCCATAACTACTGGCGTTATACTGAGTGGCTGTGGAGGGATGAGAGACAGAGGAGAGCTGACTGACTTTCCTCCGTCTCCCCTGCTCGTCTGTAACCAGAGCCGGCTCAGGAAATGAGTGTGGCTTTCCGTGAAACACTGGGCACAGACGCTGAATAAATTGGTGAACAAGGAGCGATATTGTGTGCCCGGCGGCTCCCCCTGGCAGGTTGTGCTTTGTTTGGCGGGGGAGGGGGTCTCCAAGAATGCTGGAAGTGTGCTAAGTGCAGAGGAATCCAGAGGGGTCTTAACCATATGACTGCTGTGCATAGACATAGAGGCTAAAAAAAAAGCAGGTCATACAAGGGGCTGGTGTGTTACACTTGCTAACAATCACTTGGTTTTGTGTACATCAGGAGTTCAGCCTGTAAAGGGGATTAGGGTCAGAGCTGCTGTGAGGTATGTCCAGTGGTGGAATACAGTTTAGGTTACTATGCGATATCCACTAAGATACTAATATTTACTAAGATGCTAGTTTGGAAAAGTGGTGATGTTGCCTATAGCGACCAATCAGACTCTAGCTCTCACTTTCTGTTTACATACTAGAGAATGTCAGCTAAAATCTGATTGGTTGCTACATCTCCACTTTTCTAAACCCGCAGTTTAGTAAATCTGGTCCCTAGTGCTCAGGCACTGCACACACACTATGCTATAATTAGGGCATCGCCCCTAATAGGTCCAGGAATTTTGAACAATCCAATGAATAAATTGAAGTACTTATGGAACGATTTTTGCGTTTCAATATAGATCCATAATCACCATGATTACCAAATAGCGTGTTGCTTGCTTGATTAATCTAACTGATTATCGTTCAGTGTGTGGAAATGAAAGGTAAATGGAAAATAGAAAAATAAAGTAGAAAAAAATGGCTGGAATAGGTGATTAGATCCATCCTGCCAAAATATTGTTGGTCCATTAGTCTGGTCCAGTGGTCAAAGTGAAAATTTAGAAGTGGTGGTATGGACATTTAGAAGTGGCGGTATGGACATTTAGAAGTGGCAATATGAAAATTAAGAAAAAGAATGAATGGAGATTTATAGGCTTTCACTTAAATTAGTGGGAGAAATGACAGTATGGCATACCTCCATAACGCCCCTCACTTCGAGCCCTGGTCTGGACACTAAAGTGTCTTGCAATGAATAGCCATTATAATGCTGCATACGCATAGTCAGCTCAGTGCAAACAATCTGATTCAGTACATTAGTCTCCGCAGTACAGGCTAACATATGGAATTTGCTATCCAGAATTCCGTACATGGGAGGGGAGTGCATGGCCTCTGCACACGCCTTACATGTATGGCTCTTCCATATGCAGAACCATACCTTAAATATTCTGCATGTGGAAGGCAATGTACAGAATGGTGGATACGCACGGTGAGTGGACTGCCCCCCTGTGGGAACACTGAAGTCCGCACAGAATTCTGCATTGGTCGGATGCAGAATTTTTTTGTACAGTGCTTTTCCGTACGTGTCGTATCTGGATCAGGCCCAGAGATATGACGTAGCACAACCCCATGACCAGTACACACTGACAATTTCTTGAGCAGAACAAGGGGACAAGAAGAGAAGCCAGGAGTAATAAATGGCAGATTGTACCGACATCGCAGCACACGTGTAGAACATCAGATGTAAATGTACGATACATGCCCTGTACTTACATAGGATTTATTGGAGCGTGCGTGTGCAGCATAGGTGTGCCTGGCGCCATAGTCTGCTACTGGAAGGAGTTGTCTTCATAGCAGAAAACAGCACTAAAGAGTAAGCATTGGCAGCTACCTGCAGGTCACAGAGCTGTGTCTTGCGAGAGGTTTCAGTCTGGGTGAAGAAATGAATGTACTTAAGAGCGGAGTTAATAGTGCAGTGATGTCAGGGATGTCTGCACAGGGGCTGCTGTCTGAGCACAGCACATAGGGCTTATATTATGTTTTCAATGGAAAAAAAAAATATTTCAGACGTGTGTCCTGCAGTGATGACTGAGGTCACTGTCTTGCCTGAACCGAGAAGTGGAGCGATGCCAGAGAACAGCTCTGTTAGGTAGAAGCAGGGTTTGGTTGGACATTTGCCCCCCTGGGCTGGTCTCATACTGGACTGATTTGGGCTGGGGCACCTCTTACTTTCTTATAAATAGGCTGGCAGACAGTGTGCCATGGGGGAAGTGTAGGGGTATAATGCTGATTGTTATTTAGGTTGTTTATTTTTTCTTTGTTTTTGTTTGGGGTTTTTTAAGTGGTAAATGTGTAAGATCTGGATGTTTAGAGTCCTCTCTGGTTCTAAGATGAAGGGTTACAACAAAGTCTGGAGCTGGTAGACAGAGTATGAGATGTAAAATTTACCCTTCGGAGTGTTAAACAGTCAGAGAACCTCATGGGGAGCTTTGGAAGACCGCTGACACCAGCATAAGAGAAATGCCTGCAGCTGAGGACTGAAAATGCTCCCTCATTCGTCCTGACACTTGTTTCTTTTCACTCTGCGGAATCGACTTGCTGTATAAATAATCAGCTATTTCCAACCAAAATGAAACAGGAGCCGGAGCTGTGAGAGACAAAAGCAGCTTTCATAGAGAAGCCGGGAAAGCCTGGCTCCATCCATCCTGCCCCATTACATCCCAAGCCCTGGGGATTTCCTTTAACGCAGCTGGGGCTGGAAGTTGGGGTACAGCACCCTAAGATCTATTCATATGGGACATACCTTCTTAGATGGCCCAGTGTGCTTTAAAGCAGTATTCTGTACACTGCAGAAACCAAGCAATAAAATAAAAGACATGATTATAAATCCATTGTTACATCCTATGACTTTTACTCTAATGTAGTAATTATTGTATTCAGAACTGTAAAATATACAGTAGTATCTCTAGCTCTTATACAGGTTCTGATTCATGTACAGTTCCAGGGCTGCAACAAGAGACATGGGTGCATCAGTGAAAGGCAGTGACTTAACATGGCTCAACAACCCACAGCCAGGAAAGCCTCTATTGCAGACAATGCTCAGCCTTGCATTTACACTGAGTTCCTGGGAGAAAAGGCATGTCTGGGGTAGATTGTGGCGGAGTACTGGCTTACGGCTTCATCTCAGAGCCTCCATAATGTGGTGGCCCAAAGGTCACACATGAACTGAGGAGAGCAGCTGACAGAAAGAAGACAGAACATAAGAAGAATCCAAAGAGGAATATATAAGGAGAGGAAAGAAAGGAAGCACCCAGTAAAGAGATGATTGGCATCTGTGTGATCATTAATAAATAGCTGAGAGCAACCACCCACCATTACTAATATTGGGCCGGATCCAGAACTACGTCCGTCTTCCATAGACGGACGTAGTTCAATAAACAGTAGCTAATGCGCATGCGTAGTAGCTATTGTATGTAAACTGCGTATCGTTTCGATACGTAGATTGTGTATATGCGGTCTTTTAGACCGCATATACACAATCTACGTGTCAATCATCTATGTGTCAATCATCTACGTGCCAATCATCTATGGAAGACGGACGTAGTTCTGGATCCGGCCCATTCTTCCTGGTATCCGGTTGTTATGTCGACAGTCAAAATGACAACAAATAAAATTGTTGACAAATCAAAATGTGGACAGTTGAGTATTATATTAGTATTACATATATGTTACATATATATTATGATTTGTTTTATTTTTTATAAGCCCCCTGTATTATATTAAGTTTACAGTTGTTACAAATACTAACATAATACTCAACTGTCGACATGTTCCCCTGTCACCTGTACAATTAGATTACCTATTAGTAAATGTATCCTCTCATCTAGGACCCAGTGGCTGCTAAGTAAACATTATTACTGTACCCCAGGAGTACTTAAATAGTGGTGGTACCTGGTCCATTGTTTAATGGTATAGAGATTTGTGGGATTACAAGGGAGGACTGAATTGTCTTAGCACATCCAGCAGTAATTGTGTGTTAGCCAGGATGCGGGATATCAGCTCTCCACTGTACTTCTTTCTGCCTGATGTGATGTCAACTTGAAAAAGGTGATACAGAAAAGTTCTCTCAAGTATTTCTTGTAGAAAGGGGGAGCAGAATAGCAAAAACAATAGTGGTGGTAGTTGTTGGGGGGGAGGGGGGTCAGAGGTACATGTAATAAACAGGTGAGTCAATTTTGGTAAAACTAGACATTCTACATACAGCTTAGTCCAGAGGTAAAGCTTGTTATCACTGAGGAGGTCAAATTCTTCTGAAGATGCCTATTTTGTCAACACCCGGTTCCACAATCTCTGATGGCAGATCTATGCACTGGTCACCATTGTAAATGCAGCAGAAATGACTGACTCTGCATCTGATTGGTAAGTACCTCTCCCTTCTGGAGATTAGAGTTGCGAGATAAGAAGAGTGAAGAATAAAATGCAATGACCACATTTGTAAAAACTTAAACTTTTAGGTAGTTGTATAATTTGATAAAACCTGATTACAAGGACACATGGAATTTTTCTTGAATTGATTGCCTGTACTAAACTCAGGGCCATAATTTATATTATTTTAGCCTTTACTTAGTATAGACTGTTCTAAAACATTGGCCTTAATAGCAATATTGTTGGCATGCCCTCCCTACTAAAGTGTTAGTAATGCCATCACCCCATCAATTTCTCTCTTGTAACTTAGAAAAATGAAAATTCTCTCACACAAGATTCATTCCTGTTAAATGTACCAAAGGAAACAGCAAATAGCTTTTCTCAGCATGAATTTAGTTCACTGCAGCAGGATATAAAAGAAACACAGGAATTCAGCATTGAAAGCAAAAACTTTAAACTCGTGCTCTTTGAATTTTATATCTGCTGCACAAAAATCTTCTATATTTATATCTGTGATCCAGGTCCAAATACATACACATAACACTTTTGTTTTAACTTTTGCAAAAATGAAAAAGTATTATGGACTTTGGATTGTTATTTTTAACTTTTTAAAATAACTGCAGGACTAGAATTGTGTATTTACAGAAATAAAGGCATAATGTGTTTCTCTTTTTCTCTATCTATTAAAATTCATTACTATAGAAGACTTATATTGGACACCAATGTATTAGACTCTATAGAGCATGTTTACTAATGGAATGTTTTGTAACACCACAGTTCAACATCTTTATGCAACATCAAAGCACCAGATTAATCAAAACCAACACCACTAAAAAATAACCCCAATGTTTTACAAATGGACACTTTCAACACACTGCAAAGCAGAAAAAAAATTGCATCAAGAATCAAACTCACACCATTATATTTATAAGTTCTTTTCTTTTGACATGCAAATCCATCAAGACTGCCACACCCACTGATTACAACTCTTTAATACCTCCTGACATGTAATATTACTTATTCTAAAGCAATATTCTAAAATCTGGGCTCTTGTTGTTAAAAAGGAACTTGTCTCTTCACACAATCAGCATAATACAAGCCAAGATAAATTTTCAGCCAAGAAGGAATGTTCATTTTAAGAGAAGGATAACAGACAATTACCAATAAATATATCTTTATATGGAAACAGGATGCTATCTTTTTTAAGCCTTCACTTTACACAACATAAACATATATACTGTAAAAGAGTAAAATAGGAGAGAAAGCTTCCAATTTACCATGGACCTTTAATCAATAAACTAGGTGTACTTACCAGGAACAAAAGACAGGTCTGGCACGCCGTACAAACATTACAAAACACTGTGGGGCTGATTATGAGAGAGAGGGAGATAGAGATAGAGATAGGGGACCTGATTCAGAGGTCCGCATGGTCGCAAGTCGCAACCGCTAAAACCGTTTTATTCAGAGGTGCGTGTGCCTCTGAATTGACCGTATTTAAAAAAAAAAAAAAAAGCAGTCGGAGCCTTAATTGCTCCAACCGCACAGCTTATTTTAATTTGTGATAAAAAAATAACCCCTTCCCACGCTATCCCATCCGTCGCAACCCGCAAGCGCTGAATATAAATAAAGAACGGCCATGTCCTTGTCCCCTTGTTTAAAAAAATAAAAAAGCGGCCAAATACTTTAAAAAATATAAACATCGCCATGTGCCCCTTAAAATTAAATAATAAAAAAAATGCCCAAAAAATGCCAACACAAATTAAAATAATAGCATACTTATCTGGTCTGATGGGGGTCCAGTCTTGTAAGCTTTTAATCCGGAAGGGGGGTCTTGGCAAAAAAAAATCCTATACGGACGTTTAGCAGGACATGCCGGCGCTAATGACAGGTCGGCTGGCATTGGGGTATATATACTACTATGTCCTGCAAGCAGGACATGCCGGCGCTAATGACAGGTCGGCTGGCATTGGGGTATATATACCTTCTGCCAGCCTGTGAAATTTGCAAAGTCTCACGATGGAAATCGGTATTTCCCACGCAGCGTGGGAAATACCAATTTGTGTGGGCATTTTTGGGGCATTTTTTTATCATTTAATTTTAAGGTGCAAATTACTACAATGCATATACAAGTCCAAGTGTGACACTCCAGAGTATAATTCCAGCATATATACATATACAGTATATATAGTGCAAGATTCAAGATTGCACAACATCAGGAATAGAGGCTGCACATCAAACTTTTGAAAATGCCCATACATTTTTTCCAAAAAAGAATTATTGATACATTATTAAAAAAAATGTATATGCTTATTCAGATTACTTGGTGTGCCTCTACTCATGAATGGGTATTTTTTTTGCGCCCAGCTTCGCAAATTTACATATGGGAAGCTGGGAGTGACAATTCACCTTCTTCACCTGGTTATCATCAAATGACTATAATTTAAAATTTCAGTTGACTACCTTGATCTAAAACTAGCCAAGGAAGGATAAAGTGTGGGGTCTACTAATTACATTAAAGATGTAGACACCAACAGCTATCTCCATTTCTCCATCAACACTTGTATGCCCGTATATATTATGTTTGAGACTCTGATTCATCCGTCCCGGCTCCCCGCTGAGACCACATCCGAAACCCAATTAATGATTTCCGTTGGCCTTTATAAGTAAACACAGCAACGGCGCCATCACTATTATTATCCTAGTTAATTTTAAACTTAGCGGACGAAAGGCGTTGGTTTGAGGCGCTATACCGTTACTGCACATTGGAATCGAAGCCCCGGCATTAAGAACCCACCAGCTTCTCACACGAGGTGTGGGCGCATATCGTAGAGGAGAAAAACCACATGGTGACTGATTATGCCCGCAGCTCTGAAACCAACCACAGATAAGACCTCTATCACTGCTATATACTTGTTATGAACTGTTTCATGGTACGCAGCCATTTTTAAGAGTTTGAAGTAAAAAGGTTTTTAAATGATGATGCACGATATCTCTCTGAAATTCTCTTTTGCATATTGTTCGTGGTGTCGCTGAGCCTAAAAGGAAAGAATCACGTGCCTATGATAAAAGGTGTCTCTCTGGTATGCTTTTATTTGGTATATATACAGTGTGGAGAAAAATCTATTTTATACTCACTCGCTTCTATAATAGCCCATCACACGGCGGGGGAACACAGTGTAATAGTAGTGTTACTTTATATTACACACATTTGGTGCGCTACTCCTTACTGAATCTACTACACAATAATATTTATATGCTCTTTCTTCTCTCCAACCCACCTATACCCCAATTAAATCGGAATATTAACTGAGGATTAATTACATCCATCACCAACTATGAAAAGGACTGGTATCTGAGGCGCTCCATTCATCTCAAATATTCCCTTCCATATATACATATACAGTATATATATTGCAAGATTCAAGATTGCACAATATCAGGAATAGAGGCTGCACATCAAACTTTTGAAAATGCCCATACATTTTTTCCAAAAAAGAATTATTGATACATTATTAAAAAAAATGTATATGCTTATTCAGATTACTTGGTGTGCCTCTACTCATGAATGGGTATTTTTTTTGCGCCCAGCTTCGCAAATTTACATATGGGAAGCTGGGAGTGACAATTCACCTTCTTCACCTGGTTATCATCAAATGACTATAATTTAAAATTTCAGTTGACTACCTTGATCTAAAACTAGCCAAGGAAGGATCTGGCCCTGCATAGCACTGTGTATATCTCTGGCCATGCATAGTACTGTGTATATCTCTGGCCATGCATAGCACTGTGAATAACTCTGGCCCCTCCTCTCTGGTGGCGAATCATTAAGTGCTGCTCCCACTTTATATGGCTTCAAATTTCCGGATTAAATGTGCTTGTTTACTCACAAAGGACCAGGATCCGGGCAATTGTCTTCTCCAATTAACCCTTATATATCACTATCAATTTTTTCTGATGTGTAAATGGAGGCGTTTCCACCACCAATCCCTGCAATAATGAGTTAATCTGTATCATTTGGCATTATAGTAGCACTGGGCCAATCCAGTCTTCAGATTATTTCCCAACATCCATGCTAACCAATAGGAATGCATCTCGACCCAGCCAGACTTGAGAGGAATGAGACTACTCACACAAGAGGTGTTTCTTCTTAGTCAGTATGCAATATAGGCATTTCCTCTCCCTGCGTGACCCTCTAGACGCCTGAATTCCCATTAATTGCAGCACCATCGTATCTGAAATGTTAAGGTAAGCACTGGCTGTCCCTGGAAAAGTGAGTGGAAATGGTTACAAAGATATCACATAAACAAAGGGGAAAAAAACGGCCCAACAACACTGGCATTAACCAGTAATTATACCATTCTATCTGTAAAATAAAATGCAGAAATATTAGTTACAAACATTTGCAAATATATGATAAGCCACCAGCCACTATCAAGACTTTTCTGCAACGGTGAAAATAAATCAACATTAGTGCTTGCATCTGTATTAGGAAGCCGGTAAAATCACTCTGGTTGCAGTCCCCGCTACAATTGGCTGCTTTTAGAAAGAGAGACAGCCGAGAGCTCCTTTTTGGCTGTCTCTATTTCGATTAGGCAGCCTTTTTCTTATGAATGGGTGAGTGTGCCGATCACCATACTCACCCAATCATTTCCTCAGCCCCGCTGCTGACAGCTCCGGAGACTTTTACTGTTGAGGGGGTTAGGCTCTTAGGAAGGGAGGCTTAAGGTTAGGGCCATAGAAGGGGAGGGTTAGGGTCAGGCTGCACGGAAGGGAGTGTTAGTGTTATGGTAATGGAAGGGGAGGGTTAGAATTAGGGGAAGGGTTGGAGTAGTTTTAAGCCTTACCTTTGGAAACAGGCTGGGAAAGAACAGCCCTATCCCACACCCCCCAATAGTATATTCTAAAGCCTCTGCGTCCTCTAGATTGGGTTTCTTAATGAGAGGGAGTTGAGAGCAAGGGGGCCTGTTCTTTCAGAGAGAATTTCCTTAAAAAAATTGGAAGACAGTTTAGGGGACCTTGACAGGGATGATTTGGAAAAGGTAAAAGAGTTTTGTAAGAAAATGAATTTTAACGGCTATGATCCTGCTCAGGATAAGGGGCCTCCAGGAGAGGAGGTCAGAGAGCAGTTTTTGGAAAAGAGCTGGATAATTTGCAGAATTGAGAGTGTTGCAGAAGTCAGTGAGGAACACCCAGAGGATATCTCATTTTCTTGTGACACCGCTTGAGAGATAGGTTTGCAGTGAGGACAAAAAGGTCTTGAGGTGACACAGTGAGGAGGAGGGCTTCGGATTTGTCAAGGAGGTGAAAGAGAAAAGTGATAGAAATCAGGGTTTGTCTTGGGGTAAGAAGGATGTCATTGTCAAAGGAAAATGTGTGGTCTCAAGTGTCAGCTCGTACCATTTAGTATGATCCTTCCTGAGGGGCAGGAATAGAGAGAGAGAGAAGATACCAAAAAGAAAGTTACCTAAAATACTAAAGTGGTAGAGAGAACGGGACATAAACTGTTAGGAGATTCTATCAAATGATCTTTTTTAGCATTGAGGGAGAGTTTGATGGTAGGCAAGGACTGAGAGGTGGCTATGTGGATAAGCTCATTTGTTTGTCTGGTGTTATCTCTGGCCTGGAGACCCGGTATGAATCCAAACCGGTTATTGCAGATGAGAAAAGGGGGTCTAAGGGCTAATCCAGAGAGGTTTCATGACTATCAGGCATTTTCCGACCAAGTGTGACTGAGTAGAGTAATTTCAATACAGGAGTAGGAGTAGAAGTAGAGGAGAATAATGTATAGTCTTTGGTAAGAATTCTTAAGGATTGTGAGTTTGAGGAAAGCTTGAAGGCCTTTGGTTTTGTGTGAGTCAGTGGCAGTTGGAGGAAAGCAGGGGGTGGCAGATTTGTCAAGGGAGTTGAAAAAGAGTGAATTGAAGTCCCCTGCTACAATGATTACACCCAGCAATGGAGGAAGAGGAGGTTATCTAGTTTTCTGAAGAGGTGTGGTTGTTTTGAGTTTGAAAAATATACATTAACAAGAGTGCAGATGAGGTGATTCTCAATAAGGATTAAAGCTACCCTAAGAGCACCTGTGGGCTTTTACAAGCTCAAAATTTAGGTTTTTAGAGATTAAAATGACAATGCCTTTATTTCTCATTGCAAACATGGAATGTTGTGGGATATTTAAAGATCTGGATAAAAGGAGTTCAAGAAGTGAGTTTCTTGAATGAAGTCTATGTCTACTTTGAGGGAGAAGAAAAATTTGGATCACTTAAGGAGGGAGTTTAGCCCCTTTACATTGTGGGAATCTAGGCTTAAGCCTATAAGTGATGTAGAAGTGAGAGATCAGTATAAATCTTGAGGAGTATGGTGGGTGGTAGGGAGCAGTGAAGAATGATTAATGGCTGGGGCATGTTTAATATGATCTGTCCTTGTGCCCAATTCAGCAACTTCGTTGTTTTTTTGTATAGGGAGAGTGGTTTGGATGCTATTACATCTCATTGATCAAGGCCTGGAAGTCTGTACAGGTCATCCTCATTTTTTATATCTTAGCTACTGTAGGAAAAACTGGGTCTAGAGGTCTGGATTTATACTGCAAAGTAGTGGGGTAGTGTGTGCCTGCCTTGTTGGAGCGTGGCATCTCGAGAAAGGGAGATACTGTCTGTGGCTGCTTGAAAGTTGATTATGAGGCAAGGTTCCAGACATGGAGAAGGAAATCCGGGAAGGGGTGAGAAAGAGGGTTAGGTGTAGCCAGGGTGGCAGGTCTCTCTGGGAATGGAGGCAGTGAAGACAAAAGTGGGTTGTTGTGGCAGAGGCCTGGAGAACCTGGCTCTTCAATGTATGGGGGTAAGCTGTAGCAGAAATTAGTGAAACAGCTACTCCCTGACTGGTTGATTGCCAAGCACCAGGAAACTCCTCTTTTCTGCTCAGAAACTGTTGTGTAGGGTAATTTCTGTGTATAGGAAAATGTAAAAGTGTTGCAGAATCAGTTGCTGTGAGACATAACCAAATTTTGACATGATGGGAAAAATAATCACCACATATTAAGCCCTGCTGTTGGGCATTACAGCATAAGTTTGCATTTTAACGACCTTCAAACTGGATGCTTGTTACAAAGTTCTATTCTTTTCTTTTAAGCTATCCCTTCTGTAATGTGTGCAATCTTGTTTCCCACACATTGCCTACTTAATTGTCAGTATGTAATGTTACCAGCTCATATGAATTGAAAGGCTTACTCATGGTGGTGATCCCATCCCCAAAATGGCTGTGATCATTCGGTGAAGGCCACAGGTGCCTGTGTGCAGCTTAGTGCCAGACCTGCTCATAGATGTACCTGGATGTGTCTGCATATTAAACAACTGAGTGACCCTCTTCAGTCAAATGAGTTTAATTTTTAGAGGTTGCCATTATAATGCAAACATTATTTTTGAGTGTTTAAACAAACAGAAACATAACAGAACATCTTGGAAGGTTATATGTATATGGGTGTGGGTCCCCGCAAAGAACGGCCCTATTTTAATAGGGCCGTTCTCTCCTAGCCAATTTCGAACTGGCTGGTATATTGATTGCTTATACCTCGAATAGGCATAGCAATGAATCCCTGGAGCACCGAACCCGGTGCTCCGAAAGGTGAGTGGCTAAACTAACCCCAACGAGTGGCTAAACTACCCCCGACCCTGCCCCTAATTTTAACCCTCCCCTTCCATTACCCTAACCCTCCCTCCCCCGCAGCTTGACCCTAACCCTCCCTTCTCCCTAGCCTGAGCCTAATACTCCCTTCTCACCTTACTCACCTCTCTGTAGCTGTCATCCAGCGGGTCTGTGAAAATGAACGGGTGAGTATGTTGATCGGCACACTCGCCCATTCATTAAAAAAAAATTCTAAAATGTCCCCCTATTTGAAATACAGACAGCTGAAAAGTAACTTTAAGCTGTCTCTATTTCGCAAAGTGGGCCAGCGGACCGGAGACTGCAGCCTTATGTATATATAGGTATGAATGCACAAATACTGACGGGAAAGACTCTGATTGGACAACAAGTTTCAATACTTGCAATATCTATTGGCGGTGTCAGAATGCTGGGTGAGCACATACTTTATTACATATCCAATCTGCCCGCTAATAATCCACTTGCTACCCCCGGGAGAAAGCGGGGCAAGCTGACCACTTACTACACCAACATGGTCTTTGGAACACTGACTATTTGTTAGTGTCTGGTGTTTTTCATCTGGCATCCCTGAGGCTTGATCAACCTCAACAACTGGATATTGCCTACATCAGTACTGGGAAGTATATCTGTGTTTTAAATTGATACAATTTGATAGTCTCTGTAAAGTGCAGCCATATGATAAATTTTTTGCAAGAAGTTTGTTTTGATTTGTTTTAATTAATTTTATTTATCTGGTACCAGGTTAATGTGTTTTATAAATTGTATTTTTTTTTATTTTTTAAATTGTTCTGGAAGGCAATCTTTATTAGTTAACCCCAAACTTAGCTGAGATTAGAAATTACTTCAATTAATTTTTAACCAATACAACATAATAATACCACACTTTACCCATCTCTTACAACG
>WWET01000062.1:1268138-1288160 GCA_011038615.1 Limnodynastes dumerilii | reverse complement strand
GACAGAGACTCATAAAAAGCCTGGTTAGGTCCACTGGTAGCATATAAATTAACCAAATTCAAAATGTCAACGCCTTTTGTTATTTTCAATATTATATATCTACCATTGAGGTCCAACATGCAATTCTGGTTTACATACTATAGATGTTTATGAAGAATAATAGCCACCCATTATTTTTTAGTAGTCTGTGGTGTAGAATTACACTCACCAATCCAGGGGCTCCACAAAGTTGTATTCTGTGAAGCGCACCAGAGAGTCTCCTGGAGGAAGGCAATGTCCGATTGAAGGGATTTCAAGCAAGTTGTCACCCTAACTGTGTTCTGCAGTGTTGTGAGTGAATCATTAGAGTTCCAGACCTGGGAAATAGTAATGGGGAGTGTCTCCTGTAAATCCTGAAACTTTTTAAACAGTTTCTGGTCTTATTTCCTATCCAGTGCTAGATCTATTTGGGGTTACAGAATATGGTTAATTTCTTTGGCTGCTTCTTCTGTGAACAAAGGAAAGACTTGTAATGGTTCAAATAAATCAGGTGTCTCATCTCAAGAGGGGGATTGAGATAAGGAAATGGATAAAACAGGCAGATGGGGCAGAGCAGGAGTGCTCCTAGTGGCGATTGGTTTGTGTGATTTACCCATTTTGGTTGGCGTGTTAGAGGCCAATTGTTCAATATATCTCTTCATAACAACAGGCAGTAAGTAGCAGGTAATAGAGATCACCTTTACATATAGAAATCAATTAGAATACATTCACTAGCAAGGAAATCGTGAACCAAATTAAGACATAAAGTGTTGGTGCAACTGCGTAAACAACTCCCATTGTAAGTAAATGAGGTTACCAAATCTAATATACACAAATATGATAGCAATCTAGTCAAGGTCCGTAAGTGATATTTCTTAATGCTTGGAATATAAGAAATTAAAATGTGTGCAAGTGTATATATAAATGGAGAGGTGAAGCCAAGGACCAAAATGACCACTGTGCAACTACAACTAACAAAAGAGAGGTAAAATAAATAAATAAAATAGCCACACAATTGTACACACATATATGTACACAAACACAACTACAAATGTATATATAATATAGATTGTTCCCACTGGAATCACCAATGGTGTTCCTTGTTTATGTGAACAAGGATCACCACTGATGATTCCAGCGGGTAATATAAAACCGTCTCAGAAGATTTCTAAAACCCGTCAGGAATATACTGCGCATGTCCAATGCAATGTTTTTGGCATGCGGCGCCCAGTGGCTGCAAGTCATCAGGACAAAGATGATGCCCAGCTTGCAGCTCATCATGGCACCTCACTGAAAAGGTGAGTATTGGTAAATATAAATTTTATTGGCACGATAAGTAGTGAACCTGGCTTGCATAAGTAATGTTGGGGTTGAAGTATATAGTAAATGGAGCCCTAAATTACTATGGCGAATATTTCACGTTTTTGTGACTGTGGGCTGGCGCTTCAGAGTTTTACAAGATGTAGTGTTTAACCTCATACCCACTATAAAAACACCATCTGCAGAGAAATTGCAGCGGATTTGTCTTCACTTATTTTTCACGTGCGTAAAAAGTGTGACTTACGCTACCATAAGCAGCCTTAAGTTACACTTGCGTCCGTCTGACCGCTGATCCGTTCATAAGTGGGTAAACACACCCACAGTGTAAAAATGTAAATGTTTCCCCTTGCCTACCTTAGCATGCAGAGAGGAAGCACTGCCCATTTGTAGGGAATTTCCATTGTACAGAACTAAGTTCTGTTAGGACAACTAACGTAACATCTGGACCAAACAGCCAACGTACGCACTTTGCATGTATAAGTGGGCAATCGTACGGACCTGTGGATCCAAGCCAAGATTAGTAACTATTCATAAACACATGTTTTTCTAGACAGGTTCTCCAGCGAGTCTGGACTACAATAATACCAATCAATTCCGTATTGGTAAATATACCCCTAAATACATATGTTTAGAGAAGTTGCAAAATTTTCTGCAGTGCTACGGAAGAAGTTATTTTAAACTACCCCACTGTCAGCCAAGGACCATGCCAAGTGAAATTTGGACATTAAAACCCAATTTGTTTTGCTAGGCTCAAAAATAGATTTTTTTCCCCCCTTTCATTCTGCTGCGTGCGTTCTTGGATCCTATTTTCAGAATCTCCTTACCATTTTCCATTCCTCAGATACCAAGCCTTTCAAAACAACTTCAGGGACATAACAGCCACCAGAGAGGCAGTCATCAAAATTGCTCCTGTGTGTTACTATCTACAGCTCATTACCTTTTTAGTGGAGGACTTTTTGTTATATATATTGATTAACCTACACATCTCACAATCTGAATTTTATCCTGTTATGTTGCAGAGTAAAAGTGTGAACCATCACATAAATTGTTTGCTTTTTTATATTACTATATTTCTGTTATGCTTATATGAATCTATCTATCTATCTATCTATCTATCTATCTATCTATCTATCTATCTATCTATCTATCTATCTATCTATCTTGTCTGTCTGTCTGTCTGTCTGTTTATTTATCTATCTATCTTTCTATAGAGTGAATATGAGTATATACGTATATATACACAAATATACATACATATATATGTATATATACAGTTCGTAGTGGATGGCACTCTCTATAAATTCAAAGATACTCTGGTGCTTGTAGAGCCAGCAATGGAGAGGCAAGAGAGAGAGAGAGAGAGAGAGGCGCGAGAGAGAGCATGCGTAGTAGCTATTGTACGTAATCTGCGTATCGTTTCGATACGTAGATTGCGTATATGCGGTCTTTTAGTTCTGGATCCGGCCCAATATCTGAATCGCAATTCAGATATTCTCAAAATACATATTATAAATCAGGGAAATATGAAATAGCAACAATTATAAATTAGATATGTAGAAATGTTTGCATTTGAAAATAAAGCATATTCGAAATAGGGATTTAGATAATTTTGCAATTGAAAAAATTTCCCCAAAAAAACATTTGAAAAGAACACATTTGAAATAGAAACATATTCGATACGTGAATGTTTATTAATAAAATAATTTTGAAATGGGAACATGTAGAAAACAAGAACATTTGAAATATCAAAAATTCAAAGTGCGAATTTTCGCAATTTAGCGTGAGAGAAAATTTCCCTCCTGTCATCATCCCTCTACCTTTTCCTCATCACTTCCCTCCTTTTTCTCTCTACTGTCTGTCTCTCTCCTTATTCATCTGCTCCAACACACATATCCAGCATCTTTACTCTCCATACATATTATCTCTCTCCTTATTCATCTGCTCCTACACACATATCCAGCATCTCTATCTCCTATACATATTATCTCTCTCCTTATTCATCTGCTCCAACACACATATCCAGCATCTTTACTCTCCATACATATTATCTCTCTCCTTATTCATCTGCTCCTACACACATATCCAGCATCTCTAATATATTTAACTTGGTCGTTCAAGTAGCAAAAACAGTCTTTGTTTGACTGCCAACAGGGGGTGACATGACTTGGAAAATATTATTGTAGCAATTTTGTAAATTGCCATTCACTTTGTTTAATGAGGGCACTGTTTCTTTAACCAGGCCATGCCCCTTTGACAGATGTGGGTGTAGTCCCAGTCCTGGGCACACCCCAGTTGCGATCTGTCTACAGAGAAGTGCATCGCATGCTTAGTGTCAGCAGTAGCCAGAGCTCCCAGCAACAGCTGGCATATCCTCCCCTACATGCAAGCTGGGCGGGATCTGTCTGCAAGCTCTCCGTCTTTAACCCTGTGTGCCCTCACTGTATTTAGGCTCTCCTCTGACATTAGTCTCCTCGCTATGCCTGCACGCTGCTATTTGTAGCTGTCACACGCGTCCCAGCCTTGCATTGTTTCACAACAGTTCCCAGTGGCAGCAAGGGAGGAGGAAAGCTGCTGCACTTGTGCTACATGTCTGACTGAAGACCACCAGAGAACCAGGCAGAGCTGTAACTAGGGACTTGCCAGCACGACGGGCACACTGTGGGCACTCTGAAGAACAAGCCAGAAGTGCCATGCGTTGCTGCTAAGGGCATGCTGTTTTCCCGTGACATGGAACGTGAGTCTGCGTCCTGAGGTGGTTACTTTCTCTGTCCTACGATTGCTGCAAGGATTTGCCATCATGTCTGGAGTGATTGTTACAGAAAAGGCTAATTTGTGTGCTCTGTGAAGCAGTTGTAAGGCGAGAAAGCTGATCCCACACGCCGTTCTACTGGAATGCATTGTGCCCTGCTCTTACCAGACAGCTGGATATAAAGTCGTGTGTCTATATCCGCTCCAGCCCTCTTCTCACAGTTGTTGCCTGGTAGCCTGTGCACAAGTTCCACTGGCCCTGAGGATGTCTTCTTTCAACTGGCTCTTAACCCTTCCCTGCATGTGGCAAATGCTGGTGATGGCCCTGGCTTTAGAAATGGGTTTATATGACGTGGAAAGGGGAAGAGAAGCCAAATGTGAGCCCATACAGATTTCAATGTGTCAGGGCATTGGCTACAACATGACTAGAATGCCCAACTATGTTGGCCACGAATCACAGGCAGAGGCTGCAATAAAGCTGCAGGAGTTTGCCCCACTTGTGGAGTATGGCTGTCATATCCACCTTCGTTTCTTTCTCTGCTCCCTTTATGCTCCTATGTGTACTGAGCAGGTGTCCACCTCAATTCCTGCTTGCAAACCCATGTGTGAAACAGCGCGGCAGAAGTGTGCCCCCATAATGGAGCATTTTCATTTTGGTTGGCCAGAGTCTTTGGACTGTAACCGTCTCCCCAGTAAAAATGACCCTAATGCCCTGTGCATGGAGGCTCCTGAGAATGCTACAAATGGAGACCCTCAAACTAATGGCCACGGCATGCTTCCTGTGGCTCCAAGGCCTCCACGTCCATCAGGTTCTGGCATGGGTATACCCAGCCGCTGTGCCAATCCTGACAAGTTCCTATATGTGGAAAGGAGTGGAGTGTGTGCCCCAAGATGCACCCCAGGTGTGGATGTCTACTGGTCCTCAAGTGATAAGGACTTTGCCTTAGTGTGGATGGCAGCCTGGTCTGGTCTTTGCTTTATTTCCACTGCCTTTACTGTATTGACTTTTTTATTACACCCTCAGCGCTTTCAGTACCCTGAGAGGCCAATTATCTTTCTCAGCATGTGCTACAATGTATACTCTACAGCGTTTCTAATTCGTGCTGCAGCGGGTGCTCCCAGTATAGCTTGTGACCGTGAAGGTGGTGCCCCCTATCTAATCCGAGAGGGTCTGGAAAGCAGTGGCTGCACACTTGTCTTCCTCATACTGTATTATTTTGGCATGGCGAGTTCACTATGGTGGGTTGTATTAACCCTCACTTGGTTCCTAGCAGCAAGTAAAAAATGGGGTCATGAAGCCATCGAGTCCCATGGTAGTTACTTTCACCTAGCGGCTTGGGGCATTCCAGCTGTAAAGACTATCATCATTCTTACAATGCGGAAAGTGGGGGGAGATGAACTGACTGGACTCTGTTACGTTGGAGGTTCTGATCCCAGTGCCCTAACTGGATTTGTTCTTGTGCCACTTTCCTGCTACTTGGTGACAGGGACATCGTTCCTGCTAACAGGCTTTGTTGCCCTGTTCCATATCAGACGTGTTATGAAAACTGGGGGAACCAATACAGAGAAACTGGAGAAACTGATGGTTAAGATTGGAGTATTCTCTATTCTCTATACTGTACCAGCCACCTGCATCATCGTTTGTTGCTTTTATGAACGACTTAACTTGGCTCACTGGGAGACACGAGCACGAGAAGAGCCTTGCAGGACAGCAGCTGGAAGTGCCCGGCCAGACTGTACCCTGCCTGCTTCAATCCCCAGTGTAGCAGTCTTCATGCTTAAGATCTTCATGTCATTGGCTGTGGGCATAACCAGTGGTGTGTGGGTATGGAGTTCAAAGACACTTCAGGCCTGGCAAGGAATCCTGTGCCAGCGCCGACTTGGGGTTGTGGGCACCAGGACTCGAGGGAAGCCTCGGAGTGGAGGGGGCATAGCCTGCAGCTTGGGGAGCTGCCCATATAAGCCACCACCACTAACTCTACAAGTTGCAAAAACAGACCTCTTCATTGACTGTCCAACTCATGTGTGAATGTAGAGATAGCAGTTATAAGTGGAGTCTGTGTTGGACATGTAACAGGGAAATACATTTACATCTGCAGGAAGCATGTTTTAGTTGCTTATAATGGAAAGAAATGCAGATGTCTTGTCTATGGATGAACTGTTAATATGAGAATGCAGTGAGGTTTTACACTTTTCTCGCAAAGTGACTCTTAAGTGCAACATAATATTGACATATGATATTAATGGGGATTGATACCTTGCCTACAAATTTTTTAAACAGAGGGATAATATATTCTGATGACACCTGCAGGGAAATTATTAATGCTCCAAGTATAGAGACATTATAAAATGCTCTGTATTTAAAACCCAGTTTGGCTGCATTCATTTGAACATTGAATATTTAAGCAGCTGTTTCTGGAGCTCAGCCCATTCTTTTCAAGCACAAAAACAGAAAATACACAGATCGGTGCCTCTATGACAATCTACCCAATCTGTCTCTCACCACCTCTAGGGACCCGAGTATCCAGTTCTGATAATGTTCTACTGTGAAATGTTGGTAGCAAGCGTGGTGCTATTCATTGCTTCTCTGACTATCAAGGTTGTACAGCTTCTGTATTGAAAAGGTCACCAACAGTCAGGTTTTAAGAATAATCCACTGGAGCACTGGTATTTCAATCGGTGGATCAGAACTTCTTATAGATTTATCTGTGTGATAAATAACTATACGCATAAAGGTTTGCTCAGGTCCCTTTATTACCAGGATTCTTTCATCCTGATTTAAGCACAAAGTAACCAGAGAAATGGCTGTATTGGGTAACACATATAAGGGAATCTGTAGTTGATGATAAATACAGTAGAAGTGCATTGCGGATGGATATATGTCTGTCATTTCATCGCTGTTGAGTTGTATCAATATTTGAAAGTGTTTCTGGAGAGTTTAGTCACTGAGTCTGCAAGAGAAGAGTTTAAAGAGATCATTTGCAAAATCCATGCTGCTAAATGTGCCATCTTTTTTATTCAGTGCTAATATGCAGAATGCATGTCTGACTTAGGCCTTTTTATAAGCTATGTGCACTCAATTTAGGGAAACAATCCATTAGCAGGATTTGCCTCTATTAATGAGGCATAACTTCAAATTTTATAATCCAGAGTTTAAAAATAAGAAGAAAACAGGTGGAAATTTACACCACAGCCAAACCACTCTAATTTGCAGGGGAGGCAAATTTAACAGTAGTAGAGTTGGGAGGTGGTATTTCCTAGCCCAAATCTAAATAACAGTTTTAAAATAAAGCTGGTCAGCATCTGTATGCAAAAAGTAAAAGTATTCTCCCTGCTTAAAAAAAACAAAAACAATACTCTGACTCCCCCTGAAATTCAACATGGAAAATTTCCACCTCGTTTCCAATAAATTTTCAAAATCTGGATCGGGTTCATAAATATTGCTGTGTCATTAATGTGAGAAAAGATGGTAAAAATATTATTTACATTGACTTATATATCTACTAACTATGACTTTGTTGAGAAACTATGCATTTTATCTTACCCAGATGATTTTCTGGGACTTATAGTTCAACCACAGCTGGTGAGTGTCATTTTGCTTAAGACTTTGTTACTTTTCCATTGTGCACACAAGCATTATGCACACAAGCATGCCATTCCTTCCTAATCAGATATGCTATATAGCTGTACAATAGCTTAGGAAAATATACTGTACTTTTGGCAGAGTTCTACTCTGTTGTGTATTTTATAATTGGCAACAGTGTAAATGTGGTTTTCTGTGTGTTATAAATATTAGGTTGGTAATGATTATTGAAGGACTGTCTAGAATTAGTTTTTAAACCTCTAAACCTGCAAGCACACACACACACACACATATATATATATATATGTATATATATATATATATATATGTATATAGTCTAAGTTCTTAAATCTGTATTGCGTACCCACTTCCACAAGTAGGCGCATTTTACATTGTTTTTAAAATGACAAACATATAAGGTAACTAATAATAAGGACATTGTAATACTAACAAATCACAACTTATATCCAAGCTCCTGTGTGCCTACATCCTTTAAGAGCTGATTCTGAGTTAGGAGCAAATGGCATATAAATTAGCAGATTTGGCGAAACCATGTTGCATTGAGGTGGTGGTAGAGGTGGGTTTAAATTGCACTTTAAATATAAAGCTGTTCACAACTTGCGTGATAGAAACAGCAGATAGTACTTATGCACATGCAGAAAAAATTGTTATGTTGCACAAACCACAACACAACATAATTTGTTCTGAAGCAAATGTACTCCCTTTTGCCTTCTATTGCCCCTTAGAAAGTATCTTGCCATGTAATAATAATGTATTATAACAAAATATATATTCTTAAAATAATGATAATATCCTGTTTATGGCTAAAATCATAATTGTAGAAACCGACCCCTGAGATCCTGGGTCTGTTTCAGAGTTGGGAGAAACAGCAAAAAAAAAAAAAAAAAAGAGGCAAGTTTGAACCTTGGTAAAACCATGTTGACCTGCAGGGGAGAGCAAATGTGGAGGCAGCATTTTAGGTGTGACGTTACTTAGTTCAACTCTAAACGGCACTTGCACTGTAAAAATAAAGCTGTGTTTATGTCCTTGAAGTAAATGAATTTGCACACTGTGCACTGCAACATTGTTTATTCAGATTTTCTCCTTTTTTTGTCGTAGCTCCTCACTGTGAATTAGCCTCTTTGTATTTTTTAAGCAATAGCCTGCCAGCCAGTGTATACCATAGCCGTGTTGTGCTTTAGATAAATAAGGTAACAGAAACTTAGTTGGGAGACCGAATGTATGACAACTGCAAATCTGTGTGAGCAGTAAACATAAAAAGAATTTAGATGATGTATTTTGAAAACTCAGCTCTGCAAACTACTTTTTATTTACTGATGCCATGTACAGCCTTTCATTATAGTTCTTTCATATTATTCAACACTCTGATATGCACAGTGAGCAGAGATAAATCATACATTTCTATGGTGTGTTAGGATTGAAGAGATGCTGTGTAGATAGATGTAAGGAATTACAGTTACATTTGATTGGGCTGTTCCTAGCACTAACGGTTTATTTTGGTTTTCTGTGTGTTTACAAGCAAATAGTTTCTTTATATGATGTCTATTCCACATTAAATTCAAAAAGAGGCATAAAATAAACCTTTTCGAAGGTATCCTATTAGATCTGCCAGTAATGACACAGTAATATAAAGGTGGTGAATGTTACATTCGATATGAGTAAAAAAGAAAAGGACTGAGTGCCAAATTGTTTTATGTCTGGATTCTAAAATTGCTTTAAAAAGTTATCAATTAATAAAATTTGCTTCCCACCCTAAAAAAATGGATAATACTAATTTAAAATAATTTGGAGCATAAAATGTTCTTAGTAATGTATATTGTGTTTGTAAATAAATTGAGGAGAATTATTATAAAATATTATATATCTATTTCTTTAAGTAATGCATTATATGAATGAGATGAATTGTTTATTTCTGTAGGTAAGGTTGCATCATTTGTATATTTATTTTTATGCCCTTATCTTCAGTAGTATCCAGGGCAGTATACCGGTAATTATACTTTGGGCTAGTAAGATGGGTAAGTCACAGTTTAACAGATTCCCTGCACAGAGAGATAAACTAGGCACTGATAATATCATTGAGATGCAATATCAATGGTTCCTATGAATTTATTCTTATGAATGTTGGCTCAGTGTAGCAGCCTCTGTTTCGGTGACAGGTGTTTTTTAAGCCACTTCATAGACAATAATGGCAATAAATGACAACAGCAGGCTGTCATATGCCACACTTTACCACATAAGTGATGTGTATACAGTCTAATTTAAGGACAGCAGAGCTAAAATATGTTATTTTAAATAATTTATTATGAGGGCATTTTGTGTGGAAACATGCAAAGTAGAATAAATAATGTGACCTCTAGTGTTGTCGCCCAAGCATATTTGTTTATTTTTTCTTCCTTGGACAATAGATGAGCCAGAGACAGCATATTTATAGATTGCAAATCTGACATGGAACAGCGAACAAACAAATTCTCCAAAGGAGGAATTGCTTTGTAATTATTACCCACATGTTTTTAGAAACACAGGACAGGTAATCTAAAGCCAGTTCCTTGTATCCTAACGCCTGTGCACGCGAAGGGAGGCCACTCCCCTTGTTCGTATGGCGTTGTGAGCACAAGACCCTGCTTGTAATCCCTCCCAATATGCGTATTTGCTTACGCAACCCACCCTATCATCGGAAAGCTTTCTTGATTATTCAGATATATGCTGGGAGCTTTGTGAGCGCAGATGTGCAAATAGCGGAAAACATTTCCTAGATCTAGATCCTGTCCAAACTTTTCCCAGTCACTCTAATGACCAATCAGATTCTAGCTATCATTTTTACCCAAAAAGGTACAGCTTCAAAGTAATGTCACTATGTGACAAAAAAAAGAGATTGGTGTACGGCATATTTTTGACAGCAGCTTTTTATTGGAAAATTATGGTTTTAGTTTAAATGGTAAAATTTGTAGGGCAAATGCAATACAGCTCATCCAAATGTAATAGGCTACTGTAGCCTAGCAATAGTGAAAGCAGCCATATTGTGACCACAGCTTATGAAGTGCTTCACATCAGCTCCTAAGAAATGGGTATGATGCATTTATATGAATATTGGTATAGATTATTAATGATCTCCTTTGTGTAGAGGCAGAAACATAAAGCACTAGAGAAATGAAGATTAATAGGTACCACAAAGTGGGGCTTAGGTTCATGCAACATTGTTGTCCATTTGTCTATCAGGGAAAGGGGTTACATACTGCAGCTGTCACATACAAATCTATATATAAATATATATTTTTGGATTTGCATTATAAAATTGGTACTGTTTTTTTGTTTTTCTTAAAGTACTGAATATAAAAGTAATATTGAGAATGATAATTTAATTGTGTAATTTATTCTTGAACTGTTAGATTTAATGGTTTAATAAACTGACTTTTGTGTGATAACATGTGTCTGTGTTTCGTTTCATGCATGGGTAGTAAGGATCGATCTTTGTTTAGGAAATATAGCTCTTGTGACATTCATTCGGAAACGCTGCTGGCCGCAGACTTGTTGCACCGTCGCAGATCCGCCACACTGACGAGACAGGTGAGTAGGAATCTATGGGAAATTTTAGGGTAAGGCTAGGGGGAAGGAAGTCTTGGGGTCAGGCTGTGGGGAGGGGAGTCTTAGGGTTAGGCTGTGGGGAGGGGAGTCTTAGGGTTAGGCTGTAGGGAAGGAAGTCTTAGGGTCAGGCTGTGGGGAGGGGAGACTTAGGGTTAGGCTGTGGGGAAGGAAGTCTTAGGGTTAGGCTGCAGGGAGATTATGGTTAGGGTGATGGAAGGGGAGGGTTAGGGTAAGAATTAGGAGAAGGGATACTTACCATTCGCTGCGTCTTCATCCTGGGAATCATCGATTGCTTCTCCTCAGAGAGGAAAATATCACTGATACTCCTACTTGTGCTGCGCTATGCCCACTACTTACACTTCTAGCCACCATGTGTCCAGGCTTTCCAATGCTTTTCTCAGAACTACATTACCTGGTGTGGTGGCGACTCATCCATATGACTGCAGTCTGCTGATGTTATTTTATTTATTTACCTGCTAACATGCAGTTGTAAATCACTTCATTATACACTTGTGTAATGATAACAGGTAGGTTTTCTTATCAACCATAATTGTCAGATAGGACTGTGAGCTAATTTTTCACCTTTTTCAGTTTGTTATGAAAAGATCATGGGTGCTTTTCTGTACTGCGTATGCATTTAGGATATCCAATCAGAATGGTGCTGGAGCTGTAAAGTGCATGTATATAGTGCTACCCAGGGATTGTTTACACATCTAATGCTTGGGGATCTTATCACAGTAATATGTGATCTCTGGGTTCAGCTCCTAATAGTTAAATTATTACATTGCTAATTGTTTTTTAAAACAACATTGTGATGAATGAATATGATGCTTGCAACTTGTATTTCTTTGGGTAGTTGTTATAACATTATTCTGCCAGGAAACATGCTCCAAATTGTGATGCCAAGTACAGAGCATTCTGTCTGTGTTGTAATGTTAAGCTTATGTTCCTCTGTATGTCACTCTCTGCAGTGTACAAATGAAGGTTAGGACATTGCCTTGAAATGTCCCAATGGTTCATGCAGATAAACTTTAGCCCTTCAAAGTTGTTTTATTGACCTTCCAACGACAACTGTACTTGAAAATAACGTCACAGTAATGGGTTCAAGATTTGGTCAACACTGACTAGCAGTTGTATTATGGAGAAGTAGGTATTAATTAAAACAGGTCTTAATATCCAATATTGTTAGCCTTTGTATATATTGGGGGTCATTATAAGCCTTTCCTGGTCCCCCCAGTAAATACAGAAAAGTCGACTACAGTCAGAATGTCCTGTCAAAATTGTGCCTGTTAGGAGATATGATATTGGGGTAGATCCAGAACTACGTTTGCTGTACGTTTATTCGCGTAGCGTATTTTTGTGTGCGTAAATTCGTTACACTCCCCTCGCACACCCCTTGAACGTACGTATTTTGTCAAGATACGCTATCCAAACCCTACCTTAACTTTTGCAAACGTAACCGCAGTCATATGCACACGTACATATGGGCAACACGAATTTACGCAGCTAAGCACGCCCATACTGTACACTTTAAATACAACCCCCCCACCTACTTAACGTATTTTAGACGTATTTTGGAGTAACGGAAAATTGTCACGCCCACACGTAAGTATTTACGTGACACATACGTGAATGTCCCATACGCTCACAATTACGCTACGCTACTGAGCGTATTTTCTATGGTGCGCATGCGCAGTACTTACAAATAGGTGATTTTACGTCTCCGCCATGCGTAAATTCGCTCAGAAGCATTGTTCTGGATCAGGCCCATTGTGAGTAGAGAGACATTAATGCAGTTCTACTTACTGCATAAAGTCAATATGAATTTGTACTAACATTGCTGTATGTACTATTTTTTTCCCAAAAATGTTTTTATTAAGACTAGAAAGACACGTAAAACACAATCTACCAGTGTTTTTTATAAAAATGAATAGATTTCAGTCTTATTTCTTAATTGTATCATTGAATGGTCTCAGTGGCCAAGATGTTTAGGGATAACAAGTACCTTAATAACATTCTTGAAAAAACGTGTCATGGGTGTTGCCTTGCAGCTTAGACGCGTTTATTTGCAAATCCATGCGTACTTATTTTAAACTTAAGTGTGAATCAGGGCCATTATATAACTATATGTACCAATAGATAAGTGTGGAGCTATAGGGCAGGGTCCAGACTTAAGAAGAAGCTTGAAGGACCTGATTCACACTTAAGAATCTTCTTAAAATAAGAACTTAAAGTCACTCCTGGGCAAAACTATGTTGATTGCAGGGGGAGTCAAGTTAATTGTATTCTTTGCATACAGGGATATAGGGGGAATTAATTTAATTGTATTCTTTGCATGCAGGGATATATCTTTGAATTGCTTACTGCACACAGATACTGACCAGCTTTACTATTACACTGTTATTTAGACTTGGGCTGGGAAATATCACCTCTCAACACTAGTACTGTTTGCAACAGATGAAATATGACTCCCCTGCAATCAACATGGTTTAGCCCAGGTGTGACTTTAAGTTCTAATTTTAAGAAGATTCTTAAGTGTGAATCAGGTCCTTAATTTCAAGCTCCTTTTTAAGTCTGGATCCAGCCCATAGTGTCCAAAATGAGTCCCAAAATCAAGCAAATGGCAATGCTGATAAACATGAAAATTCTTTTGTGATTTCCTATACTCAATTCATCTATACAAAAACCATACAGTTTCCTATAACCTCCTGATTCAATTTTCAAAGTGATAATATAATAGTCATCGGTTTCAAGTAACAAGAGGAGTATAACCTTTGTTAACTTAGTGGCTGGCTTTAAGTGGTATGTTCTCTGTATGATTTACTAATATTTAATAGTATTGATACCCATATTATTTACTGTCTTGTTTTATTTATCTTTCAGACCACATTTACGCAATCTACGTAAGAAAAAGATACGTAGATTACGTTTAAAAAAATTACTACGCATGCTCAGTAGTAAAAATCGCTAAACGCCGGACGTATATGTTATACATCCAGTACTCTGAATAAGGGCCTTAAATTTTACAGTCAGGGCATGCTTGCCGAGTCTGCCAACCCCATTTTATGCCAGGACAGTGCAAATATATTTAGGCCAAGATCAGAAATCTTATTAAAAACCATTTTAGAAACTCACCCTCTCCCAACTTGCAAAACTTGAGAGAATTTATCTTGATATGCCTTGGTGGAATTACAATGAATGAGGGTTATACAATGGTGGAATTGCACTTGATAAATGTAATATGTTTGGCGGTAGTGCAAGGCACCAGCGGTAATAACAGGTGAAAGACTGAGAAGAAGAGAGAGACCAGAAGAGCAAAGTGGACAGGAGGAAAGACTGAGGGAGAGAGTGCAGAAATAGACTGAGGAAAGAGGCAAGGAGAGACACAGGAGCCAGGACAAGGTACGGAATCTATTAATGTCAGCTTTATGAAGGAGCACCATGGCAAGCATAGAGCTTTTAAATTAGTCCCTCCGCCAACATAACATTTTTCTAATTTTAAACCTTATCAGAAATGATACAGCTGAAATTATGGTGTTCAAATATTATTATATATTAAAGTAATTGTGTTTATTGTGTTTAGATCCACTGTAATACGTATGGATATGATAGCTTAGACATTTATTTAACAGGTTTTTCTATAGCACCAGAAAATTATGTAGACTGGAAGGCAAGAGGGCCCTGCTTACAATCCACATGGGATAAACAGCATCCTCTGTGACCTGCTATTATATTTTTACTCCTAAGGCAGCATTTGGGTGGGCCTGACAAAGGGTGACATGCATAAAGTGACACGAAGGCATGTGCACACACATGGCAGGGCTCCCAGTCATACTGGTAGGATTGGCACAGGGTCATGCCAGATCATTTATGTAAACCAAGCAACTTGATTATCGGTTAGAAGCATTTCTATATTTTTCAGCAAATAAGTACAACAATTGCACTAATCAATGTATGCATTGTATCGCGTGTACCTGGATTTATAGATTAGCTACTACTGCTATAAGATTAAGCAAATAAATACATAGACACATTGGTCTCAGTGCTAAAAGAAAAAAACAGAATAGAAGAACAGAGTGAATCAGCTCGTGTACTAAATAGACAGATGCCAATATAAAATGTTTTAAATTAGAAGTAGTTTTATTTGAATAAACCAATTTGGACACTAAGTAAATAATAAAATAGTCAGCTGCCAAATTTGCTTCCAAACAGAATGATCCTGTCAGTGTTAAGCAAAGGCAAAAAACAAAACTTTTCATCAGCTACCAATAATAATCTATTCTTGGGTCTAATTACTTATAACACTCAGAATGATGACTGCATTGTTTCATTATTTGCACCAGTAAGCTTATTTGTCTGCCAATGACATTTCACTGTTTCTTGGAATCTACCCCTGGAAAATCAAAGTATGCTTAGTAAAAACAGTAAAAACGTCTTTCTTAGTCCAACTTGCTAAAGAGCTTCCTACTTTGTTAATTAAAGTTAGTTAAAATTTTTCTACAAAAATACTTCTCAATTTAGTTGCAAAGATGCTACAAATGAATCGTGAGATTGAGCAAACAGCTGGACTTTACATGTGAAATTTACATTACTTATTGCTTAAAGTACATATAAAAAGATGCTTTTCCATAAACATGCAACTGGAATATTCATCCTACTGTGCAAGCAGGAAGAGGCCTGATCACTTCTAAAGAGACCGAAAAGTCAGGTCCATTTTACAGAAAGCTAACGGCTATTCACAGAAACTTAGTTCCCATCTACCTTAGGGCCAGAAATAGCAAGCAACGCAGCTGGATCAGTATTGTACTCTACTGTGTGGGGTGTAATATCACTGATGCCTCACTAGAGGCAAGTGTAGACTTGAGCAATACCATGTTAAGTTTACCTACCATGCAAGGGAGGCAAATTTAAATTGTGAAAGGAGAATTAGAACTAGATTTGAGGTGACGTTTTTTCAGCTCAACTCTAAATTACAGATTAAACATATAGATATGCAGTATTTGAGTTCTAGCTGAAAAAGTAAAGTATTTTCACTGCATGCGAAACAATTCAAATAATTAGCCCCCCTTACTTGGCAAAATGGTTTAGCCGAGCTGTACACTTACACCTGTTTTGCCCTGACTTCCAAACTCTGAATCAGCCCCTAGTTTTCTCTGGTGCTAATAATATTTGCAGCATATGCCTATGAGTGTCGTCGAATTAGGAATAACTGTTAAAAAGATCATTTCTATTTAAAGAAATCATATAAGTAAAGAAATTAGTAATATGTAGTTAACATTTATATGAATGATATTGGTTTATATTTTAGTTTCAGGTGGCATTATACAAATTCTTGAACAGCTAATTCTCCTCATTTAGTCGCATCTTGATGATGTCACATTATATGTTACATTATATATGTTTTGTAACTTGTGTAAAGGATTGAAATGGAATCTTGTAGACAATGGGGTCTATTTAGTTACCTGCCTCGTTCCCTGTTGTATCAGGCTGGCTTATCTTCACAGTGAGCCTGGCAGCTTCCTTCACATTATTTAGAAATTCTCACCCCTCCTGCGAGGTCACACGATGATCCGCCGGGTCCTCGCAGTACTTCTCATTAATGCGATGCATGAATGAAGTACTGCACATGCGCAGTAACTCTCTCTCAGGACTTTGAACATTTCAAGTCGGGACATGCGCAGTGTATTCATGCCGGGACCAGACAGCTGCAGCCAGACAGGTCGCCCGGACAGGGGAGTTTAAAAATATTTACTTATTTTTGCAATTTCAAAGGGAAAGATTTAAGGGTTGAAGACACATAAATGCAATGTTGGAATATTGAGCCCTAATAATAATAGGATACCATGGGGTCTATTTACTTACCTGTCTCGTTCCTTGTGAACAAAGCTACATCAGGCTGCTTATCATCGCAGCGAACCTGGCAGCTTCCTTCACATTATTTACAAATACTCACCGCCGGGTCCTCGCAGCACTTCTCGTTCATGCGATGCATGAATACTGCACATGCGCAGGAAGTCTCATTTGGGACTTAGAAAATTTCAACTCCTGACATGAGAAACACTGCACATGCCCAGTGCTTTTTGCCACTTTGAAATTCTCAAGTCCTGACATGAGAAACACGGCGCATGCGAAGTGTATTCATGCCGGGACCGGACAGCTGCAGCCCGACGTGTCGCCCGGACAGGTGAGTTTATTAATATTTACTTATATTTTCTATTTATATTTTTTGTACTTATTTAAAATTTTTATGTTTTTTTTTTTTTACTTGGGCAATATTCTAATGTATTCCAGCGGTCTCCTCATACATACCCCCCTTTTCCTCCCCCTAATAACAGCTTTATTATATTGGGACATATGGGATATATGGGGACATCGCCAGAATACTTACCCCAGAGTGTAAAACTCTGCTCCAGCATTTTGTAAATATTCTAGACTTCATTTTAATGCGATAGTGCCAGTTTTGAAGTGAAAATATATATAAAATACTCTGCTACTGAGCTTTCAACTGTTAGTTACTATGGTAACCACCTTTGTTGAAGAGGCAAATAGTTTTTTTAAATATCAGTTAATTCATTTAAACCAGGTGAGTGACAGTTGGAAGCTCAGGAGTGGATCATTTTTTACCTAATGGAATGGGTCATGTTGGAGGGTCTGAATATGCTAATATTCCTGTTCCTTACTGCACACTATAAATTGAACTTGATGTTGTAAACACCTTTGGTAAGCTGAGCTGTCAACAAACTTTGTACCCTGTGTTAAGATTACATCAGTTAATCAGAGTAGTGAGGTTCGCAAACAGCTGCAAGGCTTAATTTGTATTTGATAAGTTACTGCAGTTTAATAGCCTGATCTTGTTATCTGTAATGTAGCCTTACCAAGGAATGGTCTGCTCCATTTTATTTTCGTTTGTTTTTTCTTTCATTTATTTTGCTAATGTTGAAATCTCATTGAGCTCATGAACAGGCAGTACAGAAAATCATTTATGACACACTCAGGAAATGGTCAATGAGATACACATCTGGTACATGAGAATGTTCCACACTTGGAGAGTATCAGTCACCTTGAAATTATTCCTTTATGTTTATCTAGCTCTGCCCTATAAGTTATGCACACAGCACACTTATATCCATTTCTACTAAAACAAGATATTAAACACATGAGCCTTTCCTTGTCTCTATTCCAGGACAGGATTCATGTCTTAATGTCTAAAGTTCTCAGACCCTACAACACACAGCATCCCGATAACCTTTGTATTGTTTTATCAAACATCCACAAGAAGACATATTATAGCAATTCCTTATTAGTTTGTAAAGTACAGGGACACAAAGCAAGCTTAGATTTGCTCAACTATACCTCTTTATCCCTCTCAGCCATTCATTTTTCTGTATTGATCAATATTTCGTAATGGAAATGCTTGTTCAACTATTGTGTGAGCTGGTTGCTTCCCAAATGACTTCAGTTGTTATATAGCGCCATCATGTTGCATAGCGCTTTACAATTTTCAAAACAATCATTCACGCCAGTTCGTGCCCCACTGGAGCTTACAGGCTAAGGGCCATATGCAGACCTCCCCCCTCACTCCCCTCTCTCGTGTGGACTTTAGCTCAGTTATGCTGCCATAAGGCAACCCTAAGTCTCTCCTTAAGTGGTCCCCATGACCCCTGATACACATGTGGAGAGCTTAAAAGACACCTATACTGTAAAATTTACATTTCCCTATATTCACTTTGCGTACTTTTAATGAACCGAGGACAAGGCCTTCTGTGTCAGACGTTTTCTCTTATCTTACCGTATTCAGTTCCGTATGATAGGAGATCTGGAATATGACTATGAAATGTGACTCCCCCTGCAATCAACATGATTTAGCCCAGGAGTAACTAATTTCAAGCACTTACTTAAGTCTGGATCCAGCCCCTGCTGCGTAACATCTGTCAGTTACATGCACACTTCACTTCAGATGCCCTACTTAGGCATCCATCCATCAGGGGTTCCGGACAAAAGTCTGAATACGGCTCTAAATTACCTTACACACAGACAGACACTAAGGAGCCAGACTTCTGCAATATGTTAAAGGCTATGTAGATTACGTAGGCACAATGACAACATATGCACAGTACATCATTTCTTTCAAATAAGCCACAGCTTATCAGACCCTTCGGCACCATCCCCATTTTACCTGGGGACAGTGCAGAAAGGTGAGGTGCACATTTCATAAGTTCGTGCCTGCAAGGGGAGTGGTCTCTTCTCGCACGTGTGGAAAACTGAACACAGCGGGGATCCAGATTAGGTTCTTCACTGTCACTGCATTCGAAGCTCTGAGCACAGCAGATGCACAGGTCTGGATCTGGCTCTAAGGGCCTCATTCACTAAGCGCGAATTTTTCCCCAAAAATCAATTCGCGGGTCATCGCGGCCCATCGCCGCGAATGACCCGCGATTGATGAATTTTTTGGACCCTAATTCACTAACATGCAAATTTTTTCAAACTCACGCGATGCCCCGCGATGCATTTGGGGCTTATTCGCGGTGATTTTAATGAAAAACTCACCGCGAATAGCCCTTTGACTAATCACGGCACATCGCGTGTGTTTTGAAAAATTTCTAAGTTCAGCATGTTTACAATTTGTATCCATGCTGTAGCCACTGAATTACAACGATCCTCAAAGGTGATCATTGTAATTCTCTGTTTACAGCATGGATACAATTGTATCCATACTGAACTGCGTGTCGCGTCTGTGTGTGTAAAAAAAA